>CAUZXS010006573.1:0-195519 GCA_963585895.1 Sepioteuthis lessoniana
AACCAACCAACCAATTATACAGTTTCAATTTTATTCAGTGCTGTTCCTATACGGCATCCTGATTAAAAGACTATTCTTATTGCTTGGCCAAAAAATAATTTTTATTTGACCTTATAAAGAATATTGAAATTTTATCCCTGCAATTATTAATTACATATTGGAGCAAGTTAATATTACCACGATGTTTTTTGTCCATCTACGTGTCTTTCTGTAAGGATCAACTATCTGATAATTCCAGTAATCTCCGTTGGCTTTCCTGTTAATTCAAACATACAGGAAAGAATTTTTTTCTTTTAGTTCGATTTCTATCTATCTATCTATCTATCTATCTATCTATCTATCTATCTATCTATCTATCTATCTATCTATCTATCTATCTCAACCTGTTCTTATCTATCTATCTGTCTATGTGTATGTATGTATGCAAAAGGAAATGCAAAGAGATATAGAGAGGTCATTGATCTAGGCAGATCTCGTCGATATAATCTGACTGTAATTGATATGAATGTTGATAGGCAATAACTCACTTATGTATGGATACATAGATATATAGATAGATGTTAACGGAATGAGATAGATAGATAGATAGATAGATAGGTTTGGATAAATGTGTACAATCAGAGATATTCTCATAAATTTCAAGATTGGGATATAATCATAATGAGATAGATAGATATATGGATGGATGGATGGATGTGAACAATGATAGATAGATAGATGGATAGATAGATATGAACGGACTAAAATGCTTATGAATAAGCTTAGATAAGATTAGACTTCGATAGATATTTATGAATAGAGGTAGGCATATTTATATGATTTAGATAGATAGATAGATAGATGTGCATAGACTGAGATAGAAATAATATGAGATATTTTGATTGATATGAAGATCGAGCAAGACAGATATGATCGAAATGATATAGATTTAAACAAGCTGAGATAAAGAGATAGAGAGATTTTATCAAAATGATAGACAGATAGATAGGTAGGTAGGAGGTGCCCGTCGTAGGAAATGGACACGGCGGCACGAGTTCAAATCCTGCATTTCCCAGAGCACTAATACCTTTGGGAAAGGTAAAATACAATTATTCTCCTCCAGCTATGGGTAAATAGTAGGGCAGACTGTGTTCTTCAGCCTTAGAGAAGCAACTAGTCTAGGTGAAGGAAAACTCTGCTTTAAATTGACCTAGTGTCATATCCTGCCCGAGCGGAGGGGTTGGTAAATATGGATAGATAGCTAGATATGATTAAAATGGCAGATAGAAAGATTGATGAGAACAGAATGATATATATATATATATATATATATATATATATATATATATATATATATATATATATATAATCAAAATGAGATAGATAGATAGATAAATCTGATCTGAATAAGATGGATAGATAGATTAATGTTATCAGAATGAGAGATATGTGTTTGCATTCATCATTTCCGTTCGCCTTTTTTTTTGTGAATCTTTGCTTTAAATGTCACCAGTCTGTCTGATAATCTTGTTAATCTTGTACAAGACGCTCTGCTATGAATTCTATAAAACCTTTTCAATTCGAAGATAAAGTAGTAAACTGAACACACACTGGACTACAATATTCATCATTCGTGTATTTCTTTTTTTTTTTTTCATCACTGATAATCGTTTTCATGTCCCCATTTAAGAAGAGGCGAATCTTTTTTTCTTTTTTTAAGAAGGCAAAATTGATTCTTCTGATTATTCGTCATCTTTGGAAGAATAATCGAATTTAGTGAAATTATTCTTGATTAGTACAGTGCTCGGCTTTTTTAGAATTAGAAAATGCAGTCACATAAAATTTACCGATCCTGTGATCTAGTAGATAGTCGGGGTTTCATACACAGGTTTTTTTTTAATGAAACTTTTTGATAGGAATACTTATTTTTTCGACGCAACAGCAACTATTGTATTACATGGTACCAGCATAAGGGACTATATAAATGCGCGAAAATAATTAAAAATTGTTAGAGGTCAGGAATTGGGTCTAGCGTTACTGGTCCAAATATATATATATATATATATATATATATATATATATATATATATATATATATATATATAAAATGTAAACGCGTTTTGATTTTTTTTATTCTTCTTGATTTTCAGTGTATTTCTATAGGAAAGTCATTAAACATTAAAACGTAGACTATTTCATCGAATTATTATTCTGGTGTAACACCGAATAATTAACTAGCTTATATCTTATTTGTCTAAGTGTTTTTAGAATTTTTTTCATGTATGAATTTTTAGGTATAAATCTTTAACTATTTATGATAAACTTTCTTTCCCCGGAATAGCTGTAACTCTCCATTAAAATTGTTCGCCATCTGATAATACAATTCATACTAACGAATTGTTGAAATAAATTTATAATGGCTTAATCTCTGTTGAGTTTTATTTCATATTAATGATATATATATATATATATATATATATATATATATATATATATATATAAAGATAAACAGGTCACAAAAAGATTCATTTTTTTTAATTATTATTTTTCTTTTTACTCCTACACATGTTTCTAGCTTCTTATCGAGTTTAATGACGTCTGACAGTATCGTCTTTGATTCATATGGTGGCGACCGCTTTGATTGGGTTACCGTTCTACGGATATTGATTCTCTCTTTATCTTTTTCTTTTTCTTTTTCTAATTCCTTTTACAAGAGTGTGTTCTGTTTATTTGTGTGGATAAACTTCTCTTCCCCAAAATTAATCTTTATTAGTTGTCTTCTCTGGGTCATTGTGTGTGTACGTATATATATATATATATATATATATATAGATAGATATATATAATTATTAAAATATATTAATTATATTAATTATTAATTAGTAAAAATGTTTTTACTATATATATGTACAGTAAATGCCTTTTTTTTGATGACTTTACTCTAGAAATACACAAAAAATCAAGGACAAAGGTATTGTCAATGCTCAGGATTTGTATCAAGTTTTATGGACAGAATCGGACTATTATTCCTATAATTTGATTTTGCTTCCAGTACTAATTATATTCGCGATCGAAATGTTTCTATGAATAATCAATTAGCTCACTTTAATGTCCAATTTTACTTGGGCAACGAGTATATCTTTTTTATTTTTTATCTTATTACCGGTGGCTTCACGCCAGTCAGTGAGAAGAGGTCGGTTTCAAGTGAGCCCATATTAAACGACCAATCAAATGTCGATGAAATCGAAGCCGTAATGTTTTGACGTCATCCTATACAAGTTAACTATTTCGCGAAAATTGCGTTTATCGCGTAATTGGGGAAAAGCTGAAGGTTGTCGTATGAATTTTATGTTCCCTGTTTGTCGTGCTAGCGAGACAGAGAGTCTGAGATGCTGGTTTGTCGAACATAACAGACTTCTCTTGCAATTCAAAACAAATAAATATTCCTTCATATTAGATTGATAATATATGAAAAGGAGAAGGTAATATTATAAGTGAAAAGATTGAGTCGTTTGCTGTACTGGTTGTCTCTTAAACGAGTTTTTATTGTATGAAATGATCAGGTATGGAAAGAGCGACGCAATCACAATGCTTCGCGACAAGCGATAATTTACTATACACAGTAAGCCCAGATAGGCAAGGTTTGATTTCTCTGTTTAATGGCATATCAAGCTTCGTGGGTAATTTAATGTCAAAGCCATCTTTGTAAAAGAACAGTAGTAGTAATATTTAACCCATACCTGGAGGGATAAAAGGGTTCATATTTTCCCCAGGGCTATAAGTTCGAAAGTGAACGTAATAGCGCGACAAGAATTCGAACCTTACTATCATGTCGCAGTTCAAAACGGGAGCGCCTATCAGTAGTGTGATGGTTATGGTCATGAGAAATGAACCCAATGAGAATGAGTTCAAATCCTGAATGAGGCTGTTTGCGTTTCACCTCGTGCTAATGTCCCTGCAAAAAAGAAAAAGAAAAAGAAAAAGAAAAGAAAAAAAACCCCGAAAAAACAGGAGTAGTACAGGAATACTTTTACTTCTACTCATCAGTTATTGTAAAGATAGTAGGGCAGACTGAACTCTTTAACCTTGTTAAGACAACCAGTTTAGGAGAAGGAAAAACTGAATTCAAAACCGTTAGGCGTTGGACTGGCAATTTCACCTCATACTTATCTACTGACACATGGCACCATCATAGATAGAGTGTGGCCGTAACCGTATATCCCGTAAGGAGTCTGTAGGATAACAGTGTGATAATCCCAATATTTCTGAATGAGTTCTAATTTTCTATACACTGTAAGACCAAAATTTAAGGTTAAGTGGTATTTTACTATAAGCTCGATATTTTGGAAGGAACGCTATTTTAATATACACCGGAAGTATATGTTAATGACAATGTTGTAGTGGGCTGTTATATGAAAAAAAAAATCCTAACAAAAGAAGAAGGTAATATAAATAATGCATACAGCGTAACGGTTATCGCCGTTGGAAAAGGACTCTATGAACTGAGTTCGAATCCTGCGTTGTCTTTGGTCCTTCAGCTGTCGAAGACGTATTTTAAAGCCCTACTTGGCTCCTTTTCGAATCGCGTAAAATTGGTTTGGTTGGGTTGCCGAATCCTTTTTATACATATATGTATATTAAATATATATGATTTACTTAGGTTGGGTTTTATGGCATATCAACTTTTGTTGGTTATTTAATGCCAAATACTGTTTATACACACACACACACACACACACACACATATATATATATATATATATAATTCGTAAACACATTTTGTAGATAACATTGTTAAAGGAGATTGAGCTCATTTTGGCACACAGTTAAATGTTTTCAAGTATTGTTATATAACAGTCACAATTTAACATCTGTCATTTGTTTGCACACTGTTCGTTCTATTTGACCAATAGTTAGGACCCTATCAGGTGCTACCACTCCGATTCAGAGTGGACGTGGGAGCAATGACAGTGAAGGGGTACTCCGTATTCCACAAATCTCCAAGACTGAAGCCACACCATCAGATGGTTTAATGTCATATCCAGGACACTCATTAGGAGGGAGTCTTACCTCTCTGCAGTGATGCAGTCGGTATATTCTACTGCTCCAGCCGACTGGGTTACGTAAAACTGGTGAGAAATGAATTTACATTCTACATATAGTAGTTATGTTATGTCAGTAGTCATATTATGTCAGTAAAGCTTCTAGTAATTCCTGAACATTGACAATACCTTTCTTTTTGATTTTCAGTGCATTTCTATAATAAAATAACTGAAAATGCATTTACATTATACATATTGTAGTCCAGTGATCATATTGTGTCAATGAAGCTTGTAATAATTTCTGACCATTGACTACTATACCTTGCTTCTGGATTTTCAATGCATTTCTATTGCAAAATGGTTATAAATGTATTTAAGTTAAATAAAAAGACTGATTGTGTAATCAATCAATCTATCTATCTATCTATCTATCTATCTATATATATATATATATATATATATATATATATAAACCTTTAAAAATTACTCATATTTCTTGTAATAATATTTATTTCAGCAGACTTTATATTTCAAACAATCTGCATCTTCAGACAAAGAAATAATGAAAAATTTCTAATGAAAATTTAGAAAAACCCACAAAATTCAGGTCACCATATCTCCCTAACCCAAATTTCATTTGCTTTTTTTTAAATTTTTATTTTTATTTTTTATTAAGTAAAGACCAGTCTATTTGTTTTTCTGGTTGACAAATGACATTCAATTCCTGTATCGAGATGTATCAATTTTTGAACTCTCTTTCCTTTCACTTATTTTATATAATAGCCAACAAACTCTTTAACCCAAATGAAGTAGATAAGTAAAAATTATAGAATAAAGGAATAAATTGATTTAGGGAGAGATAATTATCTCCTATGAACAAATTTACATAGGAATTAATAACCTCTTAACAAAATAAAATTTTATCATAAAATATTAGATTGCATATCAATATTATTTTATCAAAAATCCTAAGAAAAGTGTCATTTTGATACAATATAATTTGTCACATTAAAAAGATTATACTGATTATTGTTAAGACATTATCTAAAATTATAAACAAATGCTACATATATTTATATATCCTCAAGATTACAATTATATCATACACATTATCTAAATATTCATATTATTACTAAACTTCAAATCCTTAGATTTATAAATAAAATCCTACCAAGTATTATAGGCAGTGCGATATTAAAAATTATCATCACAATTAATATCACAATTACAAGTATTACTACTAATCGTTAAGTCTATTAACATCATAGTTATAGTAGATATAAATAATATCAATGCTAACAAAAAACAAAACAAAAAAAAAACAACAGATATCAATAACTACCACAAAGTTATTACTAAATATAATAATTACCGTTAAATAATAAATACCAACAGCAAATAATTCTAATTGATATCAATGATTATTACTATGTCCTCCAAAAAATCATTCATTATATGCAGACTGTAATCAAAATAAATTAATACCTCATGTCGTTTATTACAAATAAATAAAAAACAGTTGTTAAAATAAAAAAGAATTAATTTAGATTAAATCTTAAAACGTATATACTAAAATCCAAAGTACATTTATCATAATAAAAATAAAAAAAAATATTAATACATATATACATATACACACAAATCCAAATCCATATATATATATATATATATATAAAGTTGCCGTTATTGGTGTCGCTTTTTTTTAAGTTGATACATACATATATATATATATATATATATATATATATATATATATATATATATATATATATAAATTAACCTGTCGCTTTTTTAAGTTGATATATATATATATATATATATATATATATATATATATATATAAATTAACTTAATAATATTTTTCCGTGTACCGTAAGTCCCATGTTTTCCAACAGAGTTTTATTTTATTACACAATATAAACCTGATATTTCGGACTGAGTAATATTTTTTACGATACACTGTAATCCCGATATTATAAGATGAGTTCTATCTTGCTTTACACCATAAGCCTGGTATTTAAAGCTGAGCGCGTTATTTCTTATTGTACCCTACAGCCTTGATACACCGTAAAACCGATATATCAGGATAAACGTTATTTTATCATAGACCATAAGACCCGTTTTTTGGGTATAGTATGATTTTACTGTCCATTGTGAGCTTTTTCGGGATGAGCGTTATTTTTACAACACATTTTAATTGTATTTTATTTTTAAAAAAATCACACAATTTTCTACTCTCACGTTTCTACCATCGGCTAAAACTTTCCGCACTTAAAAAATATTTTGAAATATTAAAGAATTAGTGTACATTGAGGCGTATAAGTCCATCTTTTTGAACCTGAAAATTTTTTTTTATGAAACTAAGAGTTGGACTTATACGGTAGGGCTAAAATCCAAAACTTTATCACATGTTGACCACTCAGCGGAAAAGATTCGGATTTGAGCCCTACCAAATTGATATACGCCTAGCTATTGAAAAGGGATTCTTCGGGTCACCCTCGACTAAGGACGACAAATTCCTATCTTATACTAATAATTCATTTACAGTTATATGGTATTAAATATTCCGATCTAAAACTAATAATTTATACTTAATTATATGGTATCAAGTATTCTAATCTAATACTAATATATATATAGTTTCAAATTAGTATTCCTATTTAATAAAATGACATTTGTTTGCACACAATTTTATGGTTTTAATTGTTTGTCTACCTAACCTCTTACAATGGGAGAATGTGACACAACGTCAATTTTTAAGCGGAGTACAGCTGGTTTTGAATTCAGCACTTGCTATCATAGACTCGTTGCCATATCAAGACTAAAGAAGTCAGTCTATGCTACTACTTACACATAGCTGATGAGAGAAGAGATGGGTTCATACCTTCCCTAAGTGCACTAAAGAAAAGAGAACGTAAATGGCATTGTCCGATTCCATTTCCTAACACGAGAATCTTTTCATTATAAACGCCTCTTATATACTTCCCTATCAAATACTAACCATTTTCAAACAGATCTATTTGACCCACAGGTGGAACCTTAACGGATACTAATACTTCGAGATCGTAGATTTATCGAGATTTTTTCCGGCTTAAAAGGTCAATTTATACGTTGCAATTTATGATATTTAAATAAAACAATAACAAACCATTAAACTATTTTGAAATTTCAGTTTCAAAATATTTTTATGAATTTTCCGAGAAAAGAATACTTTTCCTATTCAGTAATATAGTCCCTTTGACTGAGAATACGCTGGCTGTATCCCCTGCAGAAGGCTAAGCCCCCTCTCCAAAAAGGATCTCCTCGGTATAACACTAAACTGCATCTGATGGGGAGGCTACAGTTCTGGAGATCTGGTGAGTGGGAAGTAGTCTTCCATTGCCATTACTCCCAAAAGCCACTTTGTCCTAGAACTTTAGAACCTGTTTGGGTTCCATCTACGTGTGGAATTGATCTGTTTAAAATTTATTCGTATTCGGTAGGACCCTGTACCCCAACCCCTAAATACCTTAAAAAAGAATCGCACAAATGTATATATGAACGTACAATGAACGCAGTTCCCTAACCTCTAGACATAAAATAACCCAAGATGGGTTGACATGCTGTTTCTAGCGAAAAATTTACGCATTTTAAAAATGTCGATTGAATCTAAGCAATTTTAAAAATCGTCTCGATAGTGTTTAGATTCCTTGTGTCACATTGGGGTCTTAGGAAGAGCCAAATAAATAACTAAATCATCTGTTTGCCATGGTTACAACAGCAATATTTTCCTAAGTGTCTTCATTTTGTGTTAGAAATTGCTCAGATTGTAAGCAAAATGCTACACTGAAAATTAAAGTACATTTTAACACCAACTTAATGTTTTCCTATTCCATTTACCTTCTCATATATATATATATATATAGAGAGAGAGAGAAAACACTTTCCCCATATCTTTTGTAAGTACTCAAAGAATTAAATAAAGAAAACATCAATCTAGTTAGAGGCGTTGGTTTTGGATAAATCTTCACGTTCGCCAAAAGATCGGGTGTCGTCCCCGACGACGAATGCTAAAACCAATTCTTTCACCAGAGAAAGCATCAAATTCATTTGCACGCTTCCCAAACGAAACGAGGAATAATTCAATATGGCGTCATCCTCACACCGACTCGGCTGCACAGGCGACGAGACGCTAATATTTCCTTTTTCACTTTCCATTCTCCGACACGACACCTTGGAGGCAGTGATTATGGCGTTGGATGTTAAGAGTTGCTTTCCGTTATCTCCTTCACAAAAATGCTATCACTTTAGCGTCTTCCACTTCAAGGCCTGATTGCTTTTATTCTCTTCATTATTATTATTATTATTATTATTTATTTATTTATTGAACGGGGAATGGTACATAGCTAATTTTACACTTTTGTTTCGATGCAGTGTTCGCTCCTTTCACTTCTAACTTCCTGTCTTCCCACAGTCCTCTTTTTTCGTCCTTTCCTATTTTTTTTTTTTGCTTTGGTTGATGTCGTCTGCCTCTTCTGAAATGTTCTATCACGTTTCTAAAGTATTCTCGTCGGAAAGACGTTGGCGACAAACAGCCACCATGGTAGATATCTCAGATGGATTTCGACATATTTGCAAGGCTGGGCTAATGTATTGGAGGCGTATCGGAGAAAAGGTTGTCTGAGACTGAGATGAAGACTTAGTCCATATAAAGAAAGGAAAAACAGACACAAGGTTACAAAAGGTTTGGTTTCTTTGTTTAATGGCCTATCAACTTTCGTAGGTTATTTAATGCCAACGCTATCCTTGTAGAAGAACTATTCAACCCATTGTTGGGGGAATTAGAAGGCGGAGATCAAAAGAAATCCAAGTTATTCGGACCAGTTTCGGAAACAGGAATTTATGAAGCGCTTTCATGTTCAGTCGATCAAGGAAAGATTCATTATTCATTATAAATCGTAACTTAATATTGGGGCGAAGTTTGATCAAAGAAAGATTCATTATTTTGTAATTCGTAGCCTCATAGGGATGGGTTGTTGAGTCCTGAAATTCAAGTCATAACTTGTTTGCTGTCTCAATAAATAACTGACTGACCCAAGTCTTGTGTCGGAGCTTCTCTTGCACCTGAAATCTGAAGAATTAAGATTATCCAAACCCTAGCACTACCGAGATAGACAGAAACACAATAAATACTGAGAAAGGTAACGGAAAGCGGAGGAACATGGGGGTGACGGTGATACCAGTTATTATTGGCGAACTTGGAACGGTCTCCAAAGGATTGGAAGAGTTAGAAATCGGAGGACAAATTGAAACTATCCAGACTTAAGCATTGTTATGATCGGCTAGAATACTCAAAAGAGTCCTGGAGACCCGATGAGAATTGCCGTCACTCTGGCTCCATTGAAAGACGACCAGCTAACGTTGGTGTGGAGAACTCACGTAAAGTGAAAATAAAAGAACGCAAAAAATACACAAATATTTGGACTTTACTAGAACTGAAAAAACTGTGGAACGTGAGTGACAGTGATACTAATTGTGGTTGGTGTACTTGGAACAGTCATTAAGGGCTTGGAAAAAAACTGGAGGGATTGGAACTCAGAGGAAAAATCGAGAACATTCAGACCACAGCATTGTTAAGATCAGCTAGAATATTGAGAAGAGTCCCGGAGACTTGAAGAAACTCGCCGTCACTCAGACTTCAGTGAAAGACCACAAGCTCACGCAGTTGTGAAAACCTCGCAAGGAGTATAATAATAATAATAATAATAATAATAATATATATATATAGGGGCCCGACAATATTTTTCGGACACTTTGAAAAAAGTACTTGTAAGTACGTAGTTGAGGAGTGAAAATCCACTACTTGTGTAATCATTTTTTTTTAGTTTGGCTTTGAATTTTAGTTTTTTGTGATTTTTGCGAAAACTTGCGCGACACTATTTTTCGGACATGACAAAAAATCCTATTTTATTAAGAGCTATGTTCATGTATATGTTGCTGTATGCAATTTTTCTGCTTTTACACTGTTCTAGGGCACTGGCGCCCCTACTACTATGTTAACATAGGACAATCTAACAGCATAAATAGTCCGGAAATTTCTTGGCAAAACAATTAAGTTTAATGAGGTAAATGCATTCAAAAGAAGTCGTTTGTTTGGCACGGAAGAAGCGGGAAGATGGTCTCAGCATCAGAAGGATCGCCATGGATTTGAAGCTGTCGAAATCAACGGTCGAATACATGCTGAAGACAAACTCCGAGCGGAAAAAGAAGAGAGGTCGGAAAAGATCAATTGGCAAGAGGACTGAAAGGAGAATGAAGAGGACTGTGACATAGCTTTTGACACCTGGAGAAAAAGTTACAGCAAGAAAAGGGAAGGAGAAATGGGAATTGGATGTAAACGTCCGAATAGTACAAAGAACGCTGCATAGGATTGGTTTGAAGTATGCAAAGGCTAAGAAAAAATTACACTAACAAAGAAACACAAAGGAGCAAGACTGGAGTGTGCTAAAAGGTGGTTAACAAAGCATGTTGACTTTAAGAAGGTTATATTTACTGATGAGAAGCGTTTCATGTTTGATGGGTCCGATGGATGCTGTACTTGGTCGAGAAGGGGTGAGCCTGTTGTACTGAACAAACGACAAATGGGAGGAGGAGTTATGATTTGGGGTATGATCTTTGCCAATGGAAATATATGGTTGGAGTGGCTGAAAGGACGACAGAACAGCGAAAGCTACAAACAGTTGCTGGACGAGAAAGCCCTACCAAGGATAAGAAGAGAGATGGGGAATTATTTCATTCTACAGCAAGACAATTGCAGCATCCATGTGTCAAAACTCATGAAAGAATGGATGGCTAAAGTGAATATGACTACTTTGGAATGGCCAGCAAGAAGCCCAGATCTAAATTTAATAGAAAATGTTTGGGAAATGCTTGCGCAACTTGTCTATGATGGACCTGAAATAACGAAAGAGGCTCAACTATGGGAACGAATACTAAGAGCCAAAAAACAACTAATAGAAACACGTAGAGATGTTATTGTGCATATGTTTGATCATTATGAAGAGAGATTGATAAAAGTTATTGAGAAGAGAAAGGTGATATTACAGACTATTAACAGTTTTTCAACGATGTCCGAAAAATAATGTCGCGTGTGTTTTGTAAAAAATGATGAAAATTAAATATTTTTCCTTACCTAATCGATTTTCTTCCATTTTTATTACAGGTATTGTCTTTATATGTTTATGCTATTCTATTGAAGGAATTTCGCCACTCTATGGTACTCGGAAAGTCGAATACTAAAGTGTCCGAAAAATATTGTCTGGCCCCTGTATAAACCCAAAAGTTTGAAGGCAGGAATCGAACTAGAGCAGATAAACGAATCTTTGCTGTGTGGTTTTCGAAGAAAGTCGAGTCAGTACACTCTGTCTTTAATTTAAAACAAAACTTGATTTTTCGTTACTCGTAAAATCTTTTGGTGAACAGTTGTATTTCAAATGAAGACCCTTTAATTCTCAAAATTATTTCCAGCTAAACTATTTCGAAATCACGAAAAATGTTTGTTTAAATTTACCGCGTTAAATTCTATATGGCTCATCTGGGACTTCTCTCAATCGATAAAAATATACGTACCTGATATAGTCTGAAAGCATTAAGTAAGAACAATTACCGTCGTCAATACAACCGGAAAGGCATCAGGAGCCTTATCTTTATTAAAACATGACCAGTCTTAGTAATTGTCTATATTTTTGGGATGAGGTGTTTTCATTGATTATGCTTTTCGGACTGACTTCCTCATCTAGGTTGTTTTTTCCACAACGTTTCGGCCGTCTGATCCTCCGGCCTTCTTCAGACGGCCTTCTTCAGACGGCCGAAACGTTGTGGAAAAAACAACCTAGATGAGGAAGTCAGCCCGAAAAGCATAATCAATGAAAACACCTCATACCAAAAATATAGACAATTACTATCCAATCGGTACGGACCCGACATTAGGATTGAATGGCGACGGATCAAGAAATTACATCTGAAACTGGCACGATTATCAAACCACCTGACCTTCCTGTACCGATGCAGAGACTTACGACTAATACCAGCAGGGTTACAAATACGGACATCAGTGGACTCAAGGAAGGCACGCAGAGTCATGGAAAGGGCAGGACACGCCCTCGTCCGAGAAAGACTACAACACACCCGCTGGAGTAAACAAAAAACTCGAGAAAAAATCTCTAACACCGTAACATCGTTCCTCGGTAAGTTAACACAAGAAGATGACAGGGTGAGAATCCAATCCGACCTGGATAAATCGTACAGACGGGAATACGAGAAGGTGAAAACACGCCAAATCCGCAAGCTCAAGAAGCTGAAGGACCAGAGGAATAACATCACAAACCAACATCAGCCTGTGAAAGCGGTCGTCAACCTCAGCAGTCGCCAGCTAAGTCACTCAGAGGAAACAGTACTGAATAAAGGTCTCAACTTCGCAACAACCACCAATTGCATTCCATACCTAGACATAATAACTCACGTGGAGGAGCTAGCCTTGAGAATCCCCACGACCCAAGGTAATGAAATCAGATGGAAAGTGAGACAAGTACTCGAGAAAGCCAAGCCGCCCAAATCAAACATCACACGGGAGGATAAACTGGCTATACGATCCCTACAGAGTGACAGCAGTATAATAATACTGCCGGCAGACAAAGGTAACGCCACTGTGGTCATGGACATGTCGGAATACTCTGAAAAAATGGCAAGCCTAATTGCAGATGGTAGCTACGGTAAAATAAAGAAAGACCCAACTCTGAAAACTGAGAGAAAACTGTCACAGATCCTAACTAAGAACAAAGAGGACATCGCACCGGCGAAGTATAGACAGCTGGTCCAGCATTACAGTAAGCTACCACACATGTACGGTCTCCCCAAGATACACAAAGACGGTATTCCACTAAGACCTATAGTGAGCTGCCGAGGCTCAGCATTACATCCACTGAGCCGCTACCTTGTGGATATAATAAACCCATTGGCAGGCAAGTCAGCAACACATGTTAAGAATTCTGCCCATTTCACAGAACTGATCAAAGAGGCACCCATCGGTTCGCACCAAATGGTTAGCCTTGACGTAGTCAGTCTGTTCACCAAAGTCCCAACCAGTGAGGCACTAACAGTAATTCAGGACAAACTAGCTGCGGACCCTTCCATAGAAGAGCGCACATGTGTACCATTGCCGAACTTAATGGAAATGCTGACCTTCTGCATGGAATCATCCTACTTCAGAATGGGTAATGACGTATATCGACAAGAAGAAGGCTTGGCTATGGGTTCGCCGTTATCACCGGTAATGGCGAATATATACATGGAATATTACGAAGACATGGCCTTAAATTCAGCCCTCTTAAGGCCAACTATGTGGCTCAGATACGTTGATGACACCTTCATACTCTGGCCTCATCAGGAAGACGTCCAGGTACTACTGGAACATGTGAACACAATACGACCATCCATACAGTTCACAATGGAGAAGGAAAAAGACAACCAACTGGCCTTCCTGGATATACTCATAACACGCACGGAGTGTGGGTTCAAGACATCGGTGTATCGCAAGCCCACCTTCACCGGACAATACCTTAACTTCGACTTCCATCACCCATACAGTGTCAAACATGGAATCGCACGCTGTCTACAACACCGAGCTCAGACAATAAGTAGCGACTCGCACACATACCATCAAGAAATGACCAGGCTAAAAAATACCCTTCGACGTAACAACTACCCTGATAGCATACTGTCCACCAGAAAGATGAATAGAGTAAGTGAAGAAAGTGAGACGCAAAAACCTCCAACGGTCTGCCTACCATACATACGAGGGGTCTCCGAAAGAATTCAAAAGATATGTGCCCCTTACAACATCAGGACGGTATTTAAAAGTGAATCAACACTAAGAAGACACCTAGTCCGAGTAAAGCCACCAACAGAGAAGAACCAGACCTAGAACTGCATATACTCCATCCCATGCAGCTGCAGCAAGGTTTACAAGGGCGAAACATGCCGCCCTCTTAAAGTAAGGGTGGAAGAACATCGAAAAGCAGTAACTAGAGGGGAAACGGACAAGTCGGGTATAGCCTACCATGTATGGAAGGAAAAGGGTGACCATCGCCCCTTCTGGGATGAAGTTAAAATAATAAACAGTGAGCCCCACTGGAAAGTGAGAAAACTCAAAGAAACAGCTCACATGCTAGGACATAACAACCTCCTGAGCAGACCGAGTATAGAACTGAACACGATTTGGGAACCTCTAATCGTGAGAGAGAACCTAGAGTAAGAACTTAGGTTTAACAGTCCCAAAAATTGATACATCTTCGTCCAAGAGACACATGGCTGAGGCGATTAAGGCGTTGAATCAAAAATTGGAAGTCCCCCAAGGTGCTGAGGTCAATCCTGAGTGCAGTGACAAAACAATGGCAGTGACAGCGTCGATAGAAGCAGCAGCAGCAGCAGCAGCGACAGCATTAAGCATTAATGGAATAAGAACATGGTACCCCCGGAACAATAAAGGGTTGGGTTCGAAATTCCAGAGTTCCCGAGTTCGAGATAAACCTGAAGAAGGCCGGAGGATCAGACGGCCGAAACGTTGTGGAAAAAACAACCTAGATGAGGAAGTCAGTCCGAAAAGCATAATCAATGACCAGTCTTAGCCAAAATAAAATCTCAAAATAGGGCAGTAGATATAAACCATAAAGGTGATCGAGGAACACCAGAAGCTAGTTCAGGTACTCAGTTCGATAAATAAGGCATAAAAATAGCAAGATAATGGACTTTAATTAAGTTAAAAATTAAGATTTTTTTTATATTTGTGACCTGCTGTTTATGAACTGTCACTGTGACTGTTCTCGGTCACATCTATGTCAGGCGCGCTGATAATAGTCAAACCCTGGGTCAGGTATAGCCACAATATACCTCCCATGATAAAAATGTTGAAACAAAATATGATACAATGTGGGACCCAGGCAACAGGCTTGGGTGTCATCATCGGTCAGTGCTCTCCTGATACCCATATGGGACCGTGATCGTCATCCTGCGAGTGTTGGCTGTTCTTTTTTCTGGTACACAAATGACGATTTAAGGAACCATACCAACCAGAGATGCAAACACAAAACATAGACTAGGGAAGATAACCAGCTTGCACTACACTGTTATTTTAGGAGCAATCCCACAAAGAGGATATAGGAAAAAAATGATAGAGATCTGGCAAAAGTGTAGTTGTTTTCAGACAACAAGCCAACCAAGTCAGGATAATAATAAAGAAAAGTTGGTTTTCAGACCTTGAAATACTAGAAATACACCAAAAAATAAATAATGAACAAGATATTAATACAAAATTAAACACACCAAGTATTAACAAACAAAAACAGCCTAACAGAAATTAATCGCCAACTTCGGAAAATAGAAACACCACATAACCAAACAGCGCACAACCAAACAAACCTGAGCAAACACTAACAAAAGAATAAAAAGCAAATCTAGAAAATTTAAAAAGAATTATGAACGGGGAAAAGACTACCTTACCATCATTTAGAAACATAGAATGGAGAACAGTTAAGACGGAAACGAAAAAATAAATCAAGTCCTACCTTATATATTTACGAATAATACAACCGAATTAAATGCAAGGACGAAACTAGCTTGTGAGAAAACTGGGATTCCCTCAAAAAGCCCGAAGAAAAAAATCAAAACCAGCATGGGAAATTCGACCGGAAACGTAGATAAAAAATTTACGATTACGGGCCAAAATGATAAAACAAAAGAAGGACGTTGGAACATGTAGAGACAAAAAGGAAAAGGCAACACAAGAAAAAATAACAATAAAACTTGGGGAAATAAATCAGAAAGTACTGGTGAAAGAATGAAGATGAAAAGAGATATTGACAAAGGGTAAAACAATTCAAACAAAACAGGACATTCCAAAACAACGAAAGAAAATTCTGCCAATAAGTGGAGATACGAAAACATACCAACAACCGGATGCAAGAGAAACTGAACGATTTTGGACTAAAATATGGCAACCAAGTAAACATTTCGAAAAAGCCTAATGGATAAGCAATATGATAAATTAATTAGAAGGGTTCGAAGGAGCCTCGAAAGCGGAAATACTCATCGATTTACTTAAAACGACACTAAAAAAATATCAAAACTGGAAATCGCCAGCCCATGATAGAATACATGGTTTCTGGTTCAAGAAATTTCCCTCCATTCAGGACAGACTTGCACTAGAAATGAACAGATGCCTTCAAGGAGCACACGTACATGACTGGATGACCAAAGGAATGACCACATTGATCCAGAAGGACCTAATCAAAGGAACCCTTCCAAACAACTACAGACCCATAATCTGCCTACCGATGATGTGGAAAATATTAACAGCACAAATAAGGGAAAAGATTTACTACTCGCTAATAAGCCGCGGATTGTTCCCTAGTCATCTGTCCTATAGAATGACACACATAAACTCCTCTGAGACTTTGACATACAAAGGGATCACCTAATCTCGGCCAGAAAACCAGACCTTATAATAATCATCATCAACGACAACAACAACAAAAAAGAGAACTTATAAAATTGTCGACTTTACTGACCACAGAATAAAAGTGAAGGAAAGTGAAAAGAAGGATAGGTACCTCGACCTTGAAAGGGAATTGAAAAAAATTATGGAGCATGAAGGTGACAATTATACCAATCGTGATTGGTGCTTTTGGTACAGTCATAAAAGGATTATTAAAGGGACTGGAGGACTTGCGGGTAGGAGGACGAGCGTAAACCATTCCAAACAACAACATTATTGAGAACAGCCAGAATACTGAAAAGAGTCCTGGAGACTTGAGGAGACTTGCTGTCACTCAAACTCTTATGAAAGACTATCAGCTAAAATGATGTGAAAAACTGTCGACTTTGCTGTCCCGGCGGACCACAGAATAAATCTGAAGGAACGTGAAAAGAAGGATAAGTACCTCGACCTTGCTAGAGAATTGAAAAAGCTGTGGAACATGAAAGTAACGATTGCGCCATTTATGCTTGTGTGTTAGGCACAATAACTAAAGGATTATTAAAAGGCCTGGAGGACTTGGAAGTTGGCGGACGGGTAGAGACTATCCGAACGACAGCTTTGCTGAGAACGGCCAGAAACCTGAGACGAGTCCTGGAGACTTGAGGAGACTTGCTATCACTCAAACTCCAGGGAAAAACCATCAGCTAACACTGATGTGAAAAACTCTAAAGGAGTAAATAATAATAATAATAATAATATAGCAGAGACATACACAGTCTTCAAATGTATATATAAACATCTATCTATCTATCTATCTATCTATGTTTATTCTTTATTGATAGATCAATAAAAGATAAGATAAAAAAAGGTAGATTCATATATGACAACTGCTAAATATTTACCACCAAAATTACAATTTAAACAACCTGTGATTAATAATTCAGCTTGTAAAAAATATACAAGCTGCGTAAGATGATAAAATAGAATTCTGTACGTCACTGAATTTTAGTGACATGTGCTTGTACGACTTTATTATCTTTGCTTTTATAATTTTTATACAAGTAAAATTTGTCATTTTACAACTTTCAAATAAAATAATCTTCAAGATCTGTACCCCACCAAACAACAACAACAACAACAAAACAAAACAAATACAAAAACAAAACAAAAATACATTAAAGACACCATAATTGTTGTGAATTATTTATTGCATTATATTTATTCTTTTTCCTTTGTGCATTTTTGGATTTAGAAATTTTTTTCTATTTCAAAACTTTCCATCTGTAATACTGAACACTACTGTATATAGAGTGGAACGATAAAATTGTCGCCCTAGAAAAGACGACATGACTCCATTTCCGTTTAATGAAAACCGGTTTTCTTTTTTTGTTGCAGACCATCTACTAGTTGGCTAGTTGTGTACAAATCCCAAGAGATATAGGAGTCTTCTATCATGTCTGAAAGTGACACAATGTTCCACGAGCGAGATCGGAGATGCGCCGCCGTACAACGCATGCTCCCTACCGATCCAAGTTATGACAACAGGACCATTGCCAGCACCCTCAAAATGCAGATCTGGATTGCCACGAATAATAGGGACGTGCCCAGGGTGATGAAAACAAAGTTTCCGGCTACGGTTATGGTCTTTGGTGTGGTTTCAAGTGAGGCCACGTCATGCCACATCACATCTTCGAAGTAGGCTTGAAAGTCAACACCAAAGTGTACCTGGATGTGCTGAAGAGTGTGGTGATCACCTGGTGCAATCAGGTGGCCGGTGGCAGACCCTTGGTGTGGCTACAGGATTCGGCGCCGGCCCACAAGTCCAAAGAAAACCAGGCTTGGCTTCTGAAGGAGTGCTACGACTTTGTACCCTTCTCTCACTGCTCCTCTCCTCCCCCGACCTGAACCCGCTGGACTACTTCGTTTGGTCATACATGGAAAACATCACCAACAGGACCTCCCACAACACCAAAGCCAGCCTGATCGCCGCCATCCACCGAGTATTCGCCGAGCACCCGCCGGCGCTTGTGGAAAAGGCATGCTCCCAGTTCCCGATCCATATCAAGGTGGTGATTGAGGCTGACGGTGGCTACATTGAATAGATATCAGCTCTACTACATAATCAAGTTATCTGAATTGATTTTTTTAAAAAAGTTTTAAAATAAAGCTGTAGTGTTTTTTTCTTTAGGACGACAATTTTATCGTTCCACCCTGTAGATGTCAGCTCTAGTACATAATCAAGTTACCTGAATTGATTTTTCAATAAAAGTTTTAAAATAAAGCTGTAGTGTTGTTTTCTTTAGGACGACAATTTTATCGTTCCACCCTGTATATATTCATGTCTTTTGAAGAATGACTTTTATATAATTTGCAGAATAAATATGTAGATAAAATAAGAAGAGAAATAAGACAAAATAATCTGCATAGAACAGTATAGTAGAGAAATAATTACAACGTTTTACTCTGTATGAGCTTCATCAGTTGATTTGGAAAAATATTAATTTTAGTAAAAATATCGACAAAGTTTCTTTTGAATATTAGGTGAAATATACAGGAATTATTTAATTGAATTACGATGATCAGAAAATCCAGCAAACACTACACCAGACACCAATGTTTCGACGTTATTAGGTCTTATCAATGGAGGTGCCCGTGCTGTAATGGTTATCGTCGCAGGATATGGACACGGCGACACGAGTTCAAATCCTGGACCTGACTGATTGCATTTCACATCGCACTAATACCCTTGGGAAAGGTATGAATCCAATTATTCTCCCTCCAGCTATGGGTAAATAGTAGGGCAGACTAGGTTCTTCAGCCTTGGTGAGGCAACTAGTCTAGGAGAAGGAAAACTCTGAATTCAAACCTGTTAAACTCCGCTTAAAAATTGACCTTGTGTCATATCCTGGCCGAGCGGAGGGGTTGGTAAATATGATTAGGTCTTATCAGCAGTGTATAACGTGATCTCCCCCACTGAAGATCGAATCAGCGACCACAGAATGTAGAAACGAAAATTTACCATTGAGTTACTGGTCCACATCGCACACGAGCGATGCCAAATGAACTAGTTATGGGAGATGCGCGGCCGATTAACCTGATTTGTCTTGTAGTTACGTCCGTACTCTTACAGGGGACACCACACCCCCAGGACTACACCTTCTCAAGAGGACTGGAGATACGCATCCACATAATCACAACGTCATGCGCAAGGAAATTGGCGTACATTTTTTTTTAAGTTGAGGAATTATATTAGAGTTTCGGCTCTGCATTCTGTGGTCGCTGATTCTTTCTTTAGTGGGGGAGATCACACGGTATGCTCTGCTGATGAGACCTAATAAGGTCGAAACAGCTGTCCAGTGGTTCCGTATGTAGCATGCAGCGTTTGTCGGATTTTCTGGTCATGGTAATTTGATTTATAATATAGTTCCTCTGCATAGAAAAAAAGTACATGTACAGGAATATTATCAATATTTTTTATAAAATCATTTTTTTCTCCTAATGCGAAAGGTTATGAATTTTGGTTTGGTTACCTGAATTGATTTTTTCAATAAAAGTTTTTGGTTTGGTTTCAAGCTTCGCGGGTTACTTAGTGTCATAGCCATTCTTGTAGTTGAACAGTAACGGTATTATTTAACCAGTTGCTGCAAAGGATAAGAGAGCGTATGCCTATCCAAAGGATATTACTCCAAAAATGAACGTAACGGTACGACTGGAATTCGAAATCGCTCACTACGTTGTTGCAGTCCTGATCATTAGCCACTTCATTACGAAGACTCCCCCATGAACCTATAAACACTCCACTAAATTCATTTTCACGCCTTATTTCTATTCCTTACCCTTGAGGGAAATTGTATGTGTAGATAAGTTTTAATTGTTGATAAAGTGTGATAGATGAACCGCTGTAGAGAAATTGTAGACAATTTTTTCTATTGTTGAAAATTGCTTGCAACAGTTCTTTTTCGTTTTCAGTTTTCTTGCTATGCAGTTAAATCTACTATTCTATTTCGATGTAGTTTGCAGCACTTATATCCGTTGACCGAAGCATTTCGAGTCGAGAAAGGTACACGCTGACGTCGCTAGTATCGTGCTGGTTAGTACGCTGACACCTTGTACATTGCTTTACTCCGTGTATAATTTGAAAGCTGCAGTGACGAACGTACAACGAAGTCTAATTCGGCTTTACGAGTTCGAACTGTACCAAAACGACTGGGAAGCAACCAAAAAGCATTATGTGCTGATGGTGAAGGCGCAGTTGATCACAATACAATGACTTGAGGGTTCAAGAAATTTTACTTCGGCTGCAAGGACCTCAGGAATCAAGCAAAGTCGACTAGGCCTAAAACTGTGGTTTACGAGGCCGAACTTTAAATCCAATGAGTAGCACTCGGAGAGTATCAGGTGATCTCGGCATCTCAGAATCCAGTGTAGCTTGTTACTTTCACGACCTCCGCTAAAGCATCCGACGCTACCGAATTATGTCTCTTATTGCCAAAAATGAATAAGTAATGAAAAAAATGAGTTACTGTACCACTGTGGAGTTGGAATTTTTTTCGTTACATCGTCACCAGTCACCATCCAAATTTTAAATTCCTCACAAGCGTTACCGATAAAATTCTCTGATGCGGCGTAAACGAAATAAAGAGTCCTTTTTTGAGAATTTTAAAATATTCTAAATCGTTTTTAGAAAATATTTTAATCATGAGTACGTTACTGAAACTAATATATATATATATATATATATATATATATTTCAATCATACATCCTAGATGCATCAAGGTAGGTCCTCAGTGATGCACTGTCTTCATCGCCGATTTCGGGTTTTTTGCATCATATCGGCTCTGACAGCAACCCCGGCATGACTCTGGACGAACCAAGCCGCCTCCTTGATCGCGGCGTGCTACGCTCGTGCCTCTACCAAAGCAATAAAATAGTAAGGCCGGACTTCGTTCTTATAGACATCTGTCCTTCAGTAACAGCCAATGAAAAACAGGGCATTTTACACTTCTCTACTATATAATACCATCTTTACCTCATCCGGTTTCGGCTGACTACTTCCGGATTCGGTACCGAGGTAAGATGGTATTTTTAATACTCGTCCAGGTCCATGATTTACACTTTAACAAGACTTACACGTATCCCACCCCAAATTTATCCTATACTAATACTTCCAAACTAACATAATATAAGTATACATGTATTTATATATATATATATATATAAATTATTTTAGTAAAAATCTTTCAAACGTCTCAAACCAAACCTTATACAGGAATATATAATCATAAATTCTTTATTAATACTTCATCAGAAAGTTCTCGGGGGCCAATTACCTGACGACGCCTATAAAGAATTCATGGAACTTTTTTCTTCGAAAACTTTCATTCATTAAAAGCGTTATTGACCAACAGTCTTCCCTACCTACTTCTACTGCCATTGCTTCGTCGCTAAACACTTTTTGGTATAAATAGTCCATTTTCATCTTTGACTGCCGGGTTATCAAATAAATCAACAAAAACATTTTTGTTTGCTTTATGGCAGTATCGACCCGAAGATGACCCAGTCACTCTGACAAACCAATATCTGGTCCCATGTTGAGTCAATTTCCAAAAAATATCTATCGGCCTTCGGGTTTAGTCGAAACTGTATAAGCCACAAACCAGCTCCACAAAGAAAGAAAGATAGCAAAAGAAAGAAAAGAAACAAAGCAAATTCCAAAATACGCACGTATTGTTGTCTTTATTCCTTCTATGAACAATCCTAGTGGATGGAGGTGGAGGGAGTCTGAATGAGTGACATGCTGCTCTCAGCCTAAGTGAGTGTATATTTACCCAAACCCACCACTTTGATGGGAATATGACACAAAGTCAGTTTTTAAGCGGAGTAGAGCTGGTTTGAATTCCCAGTTTTTCTCCTCCTCGACTGATCATCTAACCAAGACTAAAGAACTTAGTCTGCACTTCTATTTATGTTGTATAGCCGAAATACAAATATAAGCTGAGACATAACCAAATATAACTTCAGTGAACGAACGAACGAACACACTTCTTTATAAAAATGTATCTCTCACACTTTATTCTCGAAAGAGTTGATGTTGGTTGTGTGTGAGAGATGAGCGGGAGACGGGGACAGACTGCTATATTGACCCAGCAGTACTTCTTTCTGATCTTGGCTGGGTTGCTCAACCGTGGGTCACTGACCGAGGGCCCAAAGCCCTCTGTCTGCCACTGGCTCTCAATTCAGCATCTTGTCACCACTGACTCCAACTGGCTCAAACCGCCTCGGGCACCTTTTATATAATTGTCCACCTGCTTCCGCTGTTCTCCCGCTTATTTACACAGATGCATCTCTTGATTGACGGCTCGGTCGAGTGTCAATATGTTACATTTACCCCTATCAAGGAGGAGAAAAGATGGATTCATGCCTTCTACAAAAGCAATTACGCAAAGTGAAACGCAATCAGTTTCGTTCAGTATTTGAACTTGGGTCGCCAATTCTATTTCTTACGATGATAATCGTTGCGCTAAGTGAGTAAACCCAATCAAGATATGGAAAGTGGACAAAGGTTTGGGTGCTGGTCGGTATTTTATCCTATTTTGTCGAATGTAAACTGCTAACTACAAATCTCCAGAGACCCACAATTGTTTATTTCCACCTGCCGAAAAGCAGTCGGTGTATTTTACAGACCCAGCCGACATAGCAAGATTGTTGCTTTATTTTCTGAAGAAGATATACATATGTTGGTTATATAACTTATTATCTCTTTTAATTTCAAACCAATAACTGCATAAATTTCAGTGATTAATTTTACAAGGTTATGAAATTTATTATAGACTACTAGTGGATAGGCCCCTCTGGTCCACAAGTAAATTAACCTGATGGCTAAATTTGTCCACTTTGTTGGATTCAGCGGTCCGATTTTCCATGCAGCATATCAAGGGTTCACTTGTTTTTTTTTTTGAGAGATTCACACAGCATATTGTAAAAATAGTCGCTAATCCCCACTTAAATCCTTTATTATCTCTGCTGAAAAAGATAAATTTATACTTACTTCTAAAGTAAAAGTAAATTTATATTTTCCCGCTTATTTAAATTTTCAAAATCAGAACATGAACTGGTTCAAATTAAACAAATAAAATTAAAACAAATATTGAATTTATATCACCAGCTTGTTAGGAGGACAAGTGCTGACTATGACGATTTTATTTTTTGTCCTTAACAGAAAAGTCATCACATCTTAATAGCAACATGAAGTTGATATGCCATTAAACAAAGAAACCAGAAAAGAAAGAGACCGGAAGAAATATGAAATAATTTGTCAAAATATTCATTAATTCTTTTCACGTTGAGTGTATCAGCAGGTTGTATGTTAATCTGTGTAGGTATCTTTAAACATAGTCTATTCATCTTTTGCTGTATGTAATAGGCTTTAAAGAATTGGTAGCTCACTGCTGGACAAATACTGGTTATTTCCTTTGCAATCAATTTTGAAATATCATATCCGTTCAAGGAGAGATTGGTATTTTCTAGGAAATAAATAATTTTTTCGTTAAGTTTGGGGTTCTATTTTATTCAAATCACAAATAGACTATGAAATATTTTGTTACTGTTACTACGCGTTAAAACTGAACGTCTTTTCAAAGACAATTTTATCTGAGACCTTCCCCCCAAAAGAAAACTAAAACAAATAGATTATCATAAGTAAAGCTATGCTATTTTCCTGTTTCCAATAAAAATGGCAGCCAATTATGACTAGGAAGGTGAGTGTTAAGGAGAATATCAATCACGCATTGGAGTTTGGTTGTATGGACATACTAAAGAGTTCGTGTTTGAGTTAGGTTGGGTCTAAAGTTTTGGCTTGAAAAGACTTCCTCCACTGAACCCTATTCGCAATACTGTTTAAATCAGGGTAAAATGAATTTATTTGTTTTTTTAGAGTACCTATTATCTGCTCTTTGGTTTACTAGTATTCAATACGTATGAATAAAGTACGTGTGAGCTATTCAACAATGGGAGGGTACCATAAATAGATAAACTTTAGAACATATGAAAATGGTTTGGTTTAGTTTCATTGCCTAATGGTATATAAACCTTTGTAGGTTATATGATGCCAAAACATAAGTAAGAAAAGTTGGCAACCTTTGTCGAGGGTGACACGAAGGCTCCCTTTTCAATTGCTACAACACTGAGGTGTAGAGGAGGGAGCCACTCCATCCCCAGGATGACTCCACTTTACAATTGATCATCATCATTATATTGCTGAGTGCTTAGCAAGGTAGCACCAAGAACCATTCTTCGAGTTTTTGGTATGACTCGACCTGGGATTGAACCCCGGTCTCCCGGACCATTGGCGAACACTCTACTCATTAGGCCAAGAACCTCCGTAGGTTATATAATGCCAAAACATAATGGTATTTAAACCTTTGTAGGTTATATGATGCCCAAACAATCCTTGTAGAACATTTGTTTTTATTATTTAACTTATAACTTGGTGGGATATCTTTTCTGGTATATGAGAGTGAAAGTTAACGTAATAGCCCGATTGGAGTTCGAACTTACTTACTACAAGGTTACAGTTTACTTCTTTAACCACTTTGCCATGGGTACCTCTAAAAGAAAGTCTCTAATTTGCGGTGAATTTAAACGTCACATTTGTTGAAAACACTCCAAAAACTACCGGAAAATGTTTTTTCATGAACTTGAGAAAGGTGTTTAAGTAAACATCTCGTTTTAATAGCATATGGTCTCTTATAGGTTATTTAATGCCAAATCCTGTTTATACATTTACATCAAATACAAACGATTCGTAAACGAATCGTTAGTAGGTAACATTTTAAAATAGCCAGAGCTCATTTGTTTACACGTAGTTAAATGGTTTCAAGTATTGTTATCTAACAATAATAACTTTATTTAGTATTAATGATTTGTTTTGATATAGTTAAATGGTTTAAAGCATTCCTAACATGAATAATTCTATTTGATATTAATTATTTATTTGCACACAGACAAATGGTTAAACTGTTTTATTTGACCTATAGGTGGGACCTTAACATGTACGACTACTTCAGGTCAGAGTGGACCAGGATGAAATAAACATTAAATTAATAAACATTGTGTTAGTATTAGGTTGAGGATCTCGAGGATAAAAGATCATCAGCTATATCTTATGCACACACACACACACACACATATATATATGTGTGTGTGTATGTGTGTGTGTGTGTGAAAATATATACACACTCATATATATATATATGTGTATAACTATATTTTTTTGAGGAGTAGGTTAGAACGAAGTGGTAATTTGATCTTTAAAAAGGACCATTGACAATCCTTGGACGAGTACAATTTATCTACATATTCTAGCATAAGATATATAATGAAGTTAAAGCAAGTATTTTGTATGGAACTTAAGACTATAAATATGATTAAAAAACATTATGAAATAAAACTTTTGAATCATCTCTATAAACAAAAATGACATTCATTATATATATATATATATATATATATATATATAACTTAGAACATGCCCCTATTTTAATACAAGTTTTAAAGTAAAATTTAATTTGAAACAAAGAAGCAAACAAACACAAAGGAAAAAAAAAAAAAGCAAAAAGCAAGAAAATAGAATGAACGAAACCATTAATTATCTACAAATGGAAATATATGTTTTCTCGGAAAAACGAACGGGATAAATGCCAGTCACTTCGAAAATACAAAATTATGCAGATGAAACAAAATTTTTTTAACTTCTTTTTCAAATAATTAACTCTGTTGCATAAAATGAAAAAGAACTCATTTATTTTACAATTACAAACCAAAAAATGGTAGCTTTTTTTCTGTTTTGGTTTTGTTTTATGGCATATCAACCATTGTAGGCCATTTAATGCCAAATCATTTTCATATATATATACACTGAATATAATTTCTAAACACATATTGTAGATAAAATTTTATATGAACCTGAACTCATTTCTTACACACAGTTAAATAGTTTCACTTATTTCTATCTAATACGAATATACAGTTAAATGTAAAAACTGTTCTATTTCAAACAATTCCGTTTAGCGTAAGTACAGAGTTTCTTGTTTACACACAGTCATTTGTTTAAATAATTTTTGTTTAAACATCATTAAATGTAAAGACAGTTCTATTTAAAAAATTAGCAATTTGTTTACACACAGTTAAATGATCAAACAGTTCTATTTCAAACAGTTTAGTTTAGCATAAATACGGTTTTTGTTTACACACGGTTAAATGTAAAAACTGTTTTATCCCAAACAACTCAGTTCAGCATAAGAGCACAGTTTAAATTAAATTTCTATTCGACCCATAGAAAGGACCCTATCAGGTACTACCACTCCGGGTCAGAGTGGACCTGGTAACGATGATAATAAAGGAGTACTCTGCATTCCCTAAAGCTCAAGTATTACTGGAGCCTCACCATCAGATTATTTAGTGTCATATACAGGTCACTCATTGGGGGAGTCTTAATTCTCTGCTGTGATGCAGCCGATGTATTCTACAGCACCTACCAAATGGGCCAAACAATGGTAGCGATTTCAATGTTGAATTATAAAAATAACGGTGTAATACTCATCACACGAAAATTCTGAAGACAAGATTCATATTTGCCTCAGTTGATCAAAAATGGAGAAATTTCTCGGTTTTATGGTGTTTTATTATTTAAAATTAGTCTATTATCTTCCACTGAAAAATAACAAAACCTGAATCCCATATCAGAGAGAGAGAGAGAGAGAGAGAGAGAGAGAGAGAGAGAGAGAGAGAGAGAGATCTGGCAATGATCTTTAAATACATATTTAATCTCCATTTTGTTTTTATACAAGTGAATAATTTTATATTCATAATCCTAATTTATTTTTAACTGATTTATTGAAAACGAGACAAATATTGCAATTGGAAAACATTTCATGGAATGACATTTAAACATTTGTTTTCCTTCTGGGTACGGAATTTTTTGACGGTGTTAAATCTTTCACTGATCACCGGAAAGACATTCCAATTTTGAACCTAAACACTTTGCTCATTTCCTAAAAATACGGTTTACGATTAAAAAAAATATTTTGTGTCATTGTTTTTCATGTCAAACTCCAACTTTTAAATTTATATTCATACGACGCTTCCAAAATAGACCTGCACCAATGTGCAAATACATACGCATGTTTATGGTTATCCTTATATAGTGGGGAAGTCCTCTTGGTGTAGTGGCTAATATACTCGTCAGCGTCATCGTGGTGTACTTATATATATATTCAAATACAGATACACTCGCACCCACATTCATATACAGGTTGCGACAGAAATACTTCCCACATTTTAAGTTGTCCTTTTGTTGTACTAAGGAACTTGGGCAAGTGGCAATAGTAGCTCCAACTAGCTAATATCTTAACTTTGATTCACAGAACATGTTGAAAATTGCACAAGCCTGTCTCACATTTCCTAGAGTTTGATGGTTTGGTTTCTTTGTTTAATGGCATATAAACCCAACGCCAAAGCCATTCTCCTTGAAGAACAGTAGTAGTACTATTTAACCCATAGCTAGGAGGATAAGGGGGTTCATACTTTCCCAGGGGTATTTGCCCGGAAGTGAACGAAATAGCACGACTGGAGTATGAACTGGCTTTCTACGATTCCGCAGTCCATCGCTTTAACCATTACACCATTACATCACGAGGACACCCCCTCTGACGTTTGAGCACTTTAAAGTCCTTCGGGGATCTTTTTTCTTTTTTCTTAATCGATGAACCTGTACATATGAGGTTTTTAACCCATAGCAATATGGATTTTCAACCAAGAACAGTATCATTTTGACGTATTATGAAATGAGCACGAAAATACCTACATGCATCTGCATTATTGCACCAAAAATATCTTTTTCGTTCGAGCAAGATCGGGTACATCTGCTAGTATCATATACATTATTGCACATAAATAAGTATACCCCTACCAATCAATTTGAAATAAAAAAATTAATTTTTTTTCAAAACCAAAGAGGTTGTGAAAGAAAAACATTAAAAAATGGATATTATTATATATTATGTATTACCAAACTCTACAACCTCGAAATTCTGTTGCAAAAAATATAACTATGTAGCAGTAAAAAGAACAAAAAACAAACTACAAAAAAATACACCACTTATATGCAATTTCATTTTTCGTTAGAAAGGAGCAGTGATTTTATTTTCGGTAACAAAATATCGATGCAAAGGAATTTGGTTTTAAATAATACTTAATTATATCTGTTTTGATTTAATAGGTCCAAATGGAAATGATAAGATCATGGTATCTTTGAATGCTTAGGATGGAGCAGGAGGCAAGAGGCATCGGTCTCTTAATGAACCGATTTGATGTTTTAATCAAGATGGTGTGATCTTCTCATTAAATAGGATTGTTGAACATTGAGAAAAATACAGCTATATCAGAGGATGAGATTTGGTCAAATCCAGTGTTATAAGATTATCGAACGTAACTTAAATTAGGCTTGTTTGTTTGTTTGTTTGTTTGTTTGTATGGGTTTTATGGCATATAAATCTTTGTAGGTTATTTAATGCCAAATCCATTTTTATACTAATAAACAGTTCTTTGAAATCAGTAGACCAGTTCATATACCTCGGCAACAATATCACATATTCTAAAAGTGATGTCAACATATGTTTAGGAAAGCCATGGACTAATTCTAACTTGTTAAAAATCATATAGAAATCTGATCTGATAAAATAAAACGAGAATTCTTCTAAGCCGTAGCCGTGTCAGTGCTATTGTAGGGTTACACCGCTCGAAATTTAACGTAATACTTGAAGAAAAAGGTAGACGGGAACTACATAATGATGCTGTGTGTTGTTTTGAACAAATCCAAGAAGCTGCATTCTCCGAAGCAGCAGCTGTATGGCCACTGATCTCTCATCTTACAAGCCATCCAAGTTAGAAAAGCAAGAAATGCTGGGCACTGCTAATTTAAACCGAACATTGGTAATACGATCCTACTCCAAATTTAAAGAAACCTGAAGACATTCTTTTCATTTGTAGACAAATGGAAGCCATTTTTCTTAGAACTTTGCTTCGTCCGTGTGCCAAATTATTTGGTACCCACAGCAAAATTATTCAATAAAAGGTCGTAAACATGATTGATCGCAGACTGAATTCTATCGTTACATTGTCTAGAAAAGTCAATACAAACTTAAAAATAGAAAAGTAATTCACAAGAGGGATTGTCGAACATAGAGAAAAATACAGCTATACCAGAGGATGAGATTAGGTCAAATCCAGTGTTATAAGATTATCGAAAGTAACATAAATTAAGCTTGTTTGTTTGTTTGTTTGGGTTTTATGGCATATCAACATTTGTTGGTTATTTTAATGCCATTTTTATACTAATAAACAGTCCTATTTCAAACTATTCAATTTATTAAAGAACACTGTTTAATTGTCATAAACATTTCCATTTCAAGCTATTCAGTTTAGTTAAACAGTTCTAATTAAAATAATTCACTTCAGTGTAAGTATAGTTTTTGTTCACGCTTAGTTAAATGTCAAAACAGTTCTATTTCAAATAATTCAGTTCAGTATAAGTCCACAGTTTAGTTCTATTTGACCCATAGATAGGACCCTATCAGGTGCTACCACTCCGAGCTACAATGGACCTGTGAGCGATGTCAATGAAAGGATACTCCACATCCCCCAAAGGTTCTGCATCACTGGAACCTCACCATCAGATTGTTTAGTTTCATTGGGGGGTGTTTTAATCCTCTGCAGAAAAGCAGTTAGTGTATTCTTCAGCCCCTGCCGACTGGGCAATGAATTATGCTTGACTGATTGTACTTAGTCATAGGGGTTGTAAGATGGTCATTATTAAATATTGAGGACGTAGAGTTGGTTTTAATAAGTTTAGGATAATTATTGCTAAGCAGTACTTAGTCATACAGAGTGGGGCAGAGAGGATGACTATAATATTACGGACGGGCGCTGTCGTCAATCAGGGAAGGTGTCACGAGACTAGCGCGTGCCGGCAGAATAACCCGCAAAGTTAGACGTGATTTTTAAATAATCACAGATGTATCATCACATGTTTCACTAGTGACATCGAACATTCGAGGATCTTCGATTTGCTCTCCAAAATCTCTATATAAGAAAGCAGGTAATGAGATTTTGGCAGAGTTGAAGGCAGTTGTCAAAACGGGTGAGTTAAAGGTTCCGAAGGCCCCGACCCGTCATACCCCAGTCTGCTACGACCTATCTGCTGTGACAGGCGTGTGTCAAATAGCCAGCTCTCACACACACCCCGTCGCCACCGAGAGGAAAGGAGAAGAAGGAACTTTTCGAGTTGCAGTGATAATAGCTGAATAAAAACGACTGCTATATTTTCTTCCCTTACCTTCGAGTTTGAGTTTTTCTTTTTCAGCGAACTTCTTTCTTTACAGCATAAAACGTTGGTCCTATGGTACATGACCAATTCTGAAAATTTCACAAATTCATTAACTTTGGTTTCAAACAATTTTCTTATATCACTGTATTTACATTGAATTAGCATTTGAGAAATCTAAGTTTGGAATACAATATCTTTTATGAGGTGTCCGTTTTCATTGATGCATTTCTAAAGGTGTTCTGGGATGTTGGCCTCCACTCTCTCCAGCATTGCTCTGTCAATTTTGGCAACTTCCACGCAAATAGCTTCTTTGAAATCCTCCAGTGTAGGGGAATTATGCTCATACACACGTACCTTGAGGTATCCACACAAGAAGTAATCACAAATGGACAACTCAGGGGACCGAGGGACCGAAGGAGTGTCAGCAAACCTGGAGGTGATCACCTAAGTGAGGGTGAAGCACGTCTAGTGAGTCTCTAGTTGTGTGGGCTGTCCCTCTATCCTACTGAAACTTCACACGTCGGATAGGCACACATTTTCGTCGTATTTCAGGCATAAAGATGTTGATCATTTCGGTGTAGCGCTCGGAGTTCACAGTCACAACATTTCCACTATTATCTTTAAAAAATGTAAGGACAATGACGGCAGCTTTACCAACAGCACATCAGACCGTCACTTTTGGGTTATGTAGTGGTTTTGCATGCAGTTCTCTCGGATTTTCAATAACGACAGTTCTGTTGAGTCACCATGCTATTGAGATGAAAAAAAATGGGATTATCATTTGTCTAAATTGCTTTCATCTGACCTGTGAAGTTAAATCTCTGTGCATAGTCTCCTGATTTAAACTGTTGAACAAAAACTAATTTGTAGGGATGGAAATGCAGGTCTTCATCCAAAATATATTTTACTGATCGATTACTGATGCCAAGTTCAATGAAATGCCTTCGAGCAGATCGATTGGCACTCCGCAACATAGCTTATCTGACACGTTCCACATTTTCCGATGTACGTACTGTTCGTAGGGCCCCCAACGGTCTCTTATCCAATAGTGTACCTTCTGTGCGAAGTGCATTAACCTAACGTACGGGTGGGAACAGACTGATTTCAATGAATGATGAAGTGGCGCCGAAATTCACTCCTAACCGCTGTAACAGACTCGTTATTCTTCACGTAACTGTCGTTGGCAAACACACGATGTTCTATCGTCCACAGCAACATGGCTTCAACTGAAATAGAAAAGAAAATGTTAGAGAAATATTACTTGCCAGACATATGTCCCTCTTCCTGGTGCTGAATAGTAGCCATTTCAAAATTGGTTATTCTCTCTGCCCTCTCTTCCTGTATTTATATACGGATTGTTAGATTATTAAAAATTGTGAATGTAGAGTTGGTTTTATTAAACTTTAGAATAATCATCGGAAAGCAGTACTTAACAATGGGTTTTAAGATGGTCATCATTAAAAATTGAGAATGCAAAGTGTCTTTCATTAAAGTTCAGGTTTGTTCTTTTTTTGTTTAATGGCATATTAACTTTTACGGATTATTTAAGATCAAAGCCATCCTTTTAGAAGATCTGTTGTGGAACTATTTAACATTGAGTTGGTTTTATTAAACTTTAGAATAATCATCGGTAAGCAGTACTTAACAATGGGTTTTAAGATGGTCATCATTAAAAATTGAGAATGCAAAGTGTCTTTCATTAAAGTTCAGGTTTGTTCTTTTTTTGTTTAATGGCATATCAACTTTTACGGATTATTTAAGATCAAAGCCATCCTTTTAGAAGATCTGTTGTGGAACTATTTAACATTGAGCTGGTTGTATGAGGGAGTTCATATATTTCCTAAGAGTATTAATCCAAAAGTAAATATTGTAGTATGACTGGAGTTCGAACTCGCTCACTACGATGTTGCAGTCCCGCATGTTAGCCACTTGTCCATTGGAAATCGTCCTAGTAAAGTTTAGTATAAGTTTTTGTTAACAGTACTTAACATTATTACAAACGGATGGTAAAATTATCTTAAAAAAACACGTTAAATCAGAGACCAAGATCTTGTGTTTTTTGCTTCGTAAAATAAAATCCATCTCAGCAGTAAGAGTTTCAGAGTGTGTGAATATGATTTGAAATATAACGGTGCATCTTCACACTATATCAAAAGCAGGGTTTCTGAGGTGATTCCACTAATGGAAAAGTCGAGGGAATAAGTTTATTGAATGAAAAGGAAATTATTTTGAAGAAAATTAACGCGGCAGGTTCAATATAGGCGAATACAGATACAGCCTCTACACTTTTTAAACACACCTCGTATATGTATATATATATATATATATATATATATTCATCCACAGACAGACTGTTTCGTTGTATCACAACTCTTCACTGTAGCTAGACACGTAGGACGCTTAAGCTGGGATCGAAACCCGCCCAACTTTATGTTAGACTTAGTATCAGACCACGTTGGCTTAGGAATTATAAGGTATTATGTAGCAACAGCAGCAGCAGCAGCAGCGTTCGTTTGTTTACATTTTATATCTTACCGGATATATATATATATATATATATATATATATATATATATATATGTGTGTGTGTGTGTGTGTAAATGTGGGCATACATGTGTAAGTGAATGTGTGTGTGTGTGTGATAAAACCGTTTATAGTTTCATTCATCTTTCCGAAGGACATTATTTTACTTTCATGAATACTAGAATTTGCTGCATCTTGGTTCTAAACAGCGATGATTTTTATTGCAATTATGCAAAAGTATTGGTTTGATTGGATGTTTATGGCATATCAACCATTGTTGGTTATTTAATGCCAAATCCTCTTGATACGTATATATCAAATATATACGATTTGGTTTGGTTGGAATTTTATGGCATATCAACCCTTGTCAGCTATTTAATTCCAAATCATGTTTACACATATATACTAAATATGTATGATTTGGTTTGGTTGGGTTTTATGGCATATCAACTTTTGTGTGTTATTTAATGCCAAATCCTATTAATACATATATGTTAAATATATATGATTTGGTTTGGTTGGGTTTTATAGCATATCAACCGTTGCCAAACCCTGTTTATAAATATATATTAAATATATAGAATTTGTAAACTTATTTTGTTGATACTATTTCTAAACGACCTAAGCTCTTTTTTTTTGCACACAGCTAAATGATTTTAAGTATTTCTATTCACCGCCAGCCATTTGTTTCCTCACCGTTAAATGGATATACATATATGATTTGCCAGCGAACAGTTTGTAGGTTTTTTGATTTTTACATAAGTTAGAGCTAATTTGTTTGCACGCTAGTATTGCTATTTTTCTAGACAGTTTTTATTATTGCTATCTAACAATAATAACTCTATTAAATTATAATCATTTTCTTACAGACAGTGAAGTGGTTACAAGTATTGCTATTTAACACTAATTATTCTATTCAATACTATTAATTCATTTGCACTCAGTTAAATGGGTCTAAGTATTGTTATGGAAGACCAATAATTCAATTTAGGCACACAGTTAAAGAGTTTCAAGTATTGTTATTTAACACTGATAATTCTATTCAACCTTATTCATTCGTTTGTCCACAGTTAAATGCTTTCAAGTATTGCTATGCATCACTAACAATTCAATTAGACATCAGTTTGTTGTTTACACACACTTAAATGATCAGACAGTTCTGTTTCAAACAATTCAATTTAACATCAGTCATTTGTTTGTTCACAGCTTAAATGTCAAACAGTTCTATTTGACCTATAAATAGGACCCTTTCAGGTGCTACCACTCCGGGTCTGAGTGGACCTAAGAGCAATGGTACTCCACATTCCACAAAACTCCAGCACTAACAGGTTGTTTAGTGTCTGCAGAGGGGTAAGACCCTCACCTTGTTGAAGCAGTCGGTGGGCTGAAAGATATTGGATTCAAAATTCATACCATTGACTGAAAAAGTGGGAGGGTTCTTTTTTATATCCTACAAATTAGAGCTTTTAACTTTTTTCTACTTCAGCAATTTAAAAAATCATCTTTCTTCTTCTTCTTCTTCTTCTTCTTCTTCTTCTTCTTCTTCTTCTTCTTCTTCTTCTTCTTCTTCTTCTTCTTCTTCTTCTTCTTCTTCTTCTTCTTCTTCTTCTTCTTCTTCTTTGTATCCTTCCTTTTTTCTTTTCTTTTGACAATAGCTTCTGGTAGCGCAACGATACCAAATAAACGTTTGTACCACCATGGTCCTAAAGGGTCTATGAGATTAGCACTGTCCCTTAAGTTTCTGTTGGTACCTCTTTGTAACCTCACTGTGAGAAAAAGTGACGACTTACAAAACACAGTCAATTGGTTCGCTGATACAAAAGTTTATTTGCCACTACTCTTTTATTCGTAGTCACCAAAAAGAGAGAAACAAAATATGAAATGAACCAACTGCTTTAGATGGACAGAGAGAAATAAACCATCGCAGGAGGAGCGAGGCAGACACAGACATTGGTGTTCTTCTTCGCGGCCGGAGTGGGACTCCTTTGCAAAGCTTACCCAAAATGGATGCCATAATTTTCGGCCCGTCTTCATATTTCCGCGGCTCGTCTCTAATTGTTTTTCTCTTCCTGTTTTCTATTCAGCATCCACTTTAACGGTTTCTCCGTTGAGTTTATGTAAGCCAATCATAGCCTATCGAGCGATGTGCTGCTGATTTCTATTCTTAACTGGGGCGTCTTCTGCTATCCTGACCGAGATTTGGAAATCCTCCCGTTGACTTTTCAATTCGTTTCTTTCATATCATCGTGTCCCCCGCGCGTTCTCTCTCTCTTACTGCCTTGAATCTCTGATATACGTCCCTTCTTTTTCACTATCTCCTGGTTGACAGTCAAAGAAACAACTTACTACTAAAATAATCAACCAGAGTCCCTAATTATATTACATTCTTTCTTTCTTTCTTTCTTTCTTTATTTCTTTCTTTCTTTCTTTCTTTCTAAAGCACGACCACAGTTTGTAATCTCATTCCTGCTTTCAACGGCGAATTCTAACTTTACCCGAATAGGAATGAGTGTGTCAATGGATGCAATCAAAGACATTCATCGACAGTGGAGAACGTTCACGTACCGAACAGTGGAGGTGGACATGCGGTGTGTAATTTGTTTCAGCTCGTGTCACAGCCGTGTAAGTGACTAGTGATGTTCAATGCAACCTTCTAACCACGAAATGCCGTATGCATCGATTAGCTTCTCTGCGTGAATCAGGCTGACGAAAGTGGGTCGCTTCGGTTGGTGCTGATTTTTACGAGCCCTGCAAGCAGGCTGTTGTTCATGGTAGTGTTTTCTAGATTAAAACTTTATCTGTCTGTCTGTGAGTCCTTGTATCTGTGGCAGTTTCATTGGGATTGAGTAAATGTAGATAAAACAGGTTCATATGTTTTAATCAATATGGTGCCATCACCACATTAAATGACTGTAGGATACACCGACCGCTTCTCTGCAAAGGGGTAAGATCACCCCCACCAACGAGCATCCTGGATATGACTCTAAATCTGATTGTGAGGCGTCAATAAGTCTAGGGAATTCAGAGTACCTCTTTATTGCCATTACTCCCAGGTCCACTCTTGCCTGGAGTGGTAGCACTTGATAGGGTTCTATCTATTGGTCAAATGGAACTGTTTGACATTTAAGCTGAGTGTAAACAAAGGACTTATTCTCAATTGAATTGTTAGAAACAGAACTGTTTGATAATTTAACTATTTGTAAACAAATGACTGATGTTTAATTGAATTATTAGCGATGAATAGCAATACTTGGAACAATTTAACTTTGTTGACTTATGTGTACAAATCATATGTATATATATATATATATATATATATATATGATATATATGAGTAAACCGGATTTGGCGTTAAATAACCTATAATGATTGATATCCCATAAAACCAAATCAAACCAAATCCACGTTGAATAACAAGCTTTTAAGATTAGAAGACTAGTTCTTATTCCAAGGTAGCATTATTTCATCTACTGAAAGGGATGACAACGTACGCATACGTAAAGCATGGACAGATTATCGTCAAAATGGAAACCTGATCTTTTTGATAAAATAAAACCGAAATTCTTCGAAGCTAAAGCCGCATCAGTACTAATATATGGTTACACCACTCGGAATATAAGGAAATGGTTTAAAAAAAAAAGACTAGAAGGGAATTGCACAAGGATGCAAGATTCTATTTTGAACAAATCCTGAACCCGACAAAAAGCTGCTGTATCTTGCAAACCATTTAAGTAAGACGAGCAAGCCATGCCGATCTCTGGTGGTGGTGTAAGGACGAACACACCTGGAATTCTACGTATGGACACATGAGCGTTCGTCGACCTACAAAAAGTTTGATTCATCTGCTATGTATGGATACTGAATACTGTCTGGAGGACTTGCAAAGAGCATTGACCAAGAGAGAGAGAGAGAGAGAGAGAGAGAGAGAGAGAGAGAGAGAGAGAGAGAGAGAGAGAGTTAAAGTAATCAGTGTTACCATGATGGTGATGATGATGAAATAGGAGGTGTTACTTTCAGAGCATCCCGTGTACATTACAGAATGATGTTTAGCGCGATCCAGAATAAAAAATGAAGGATAAGATGAGTGACGTGAATCCAGATTCGGGAAGAAGGAGGGCCTCCTTATGTAAGGCAGCCGAGTCTCCGTAATTCGATGGCAGAGAGTGTTGCCTATACAGAAGAAATTTGGCGCGTATGATAAATTTGCTTTTTCTGGTCGAAATTGATCTTAGGTTTATTCCCAGGGACCCAGGAGAAATAAAAGGATTGATGGGTATGTAGTGGAAAAGTATGAGTTGTAAGGAGTTAATATAAGAGAGAGAGAGAGAGATAGATAGATAGATAGAGAGAGAGAGAGAGAGAGAGAGAGGAGAAGATGTGGGTGCATTGAGATATTAATAGAGATTGGTAGAATGATAAGTAAATATGATAGAAACACACACTCAGAGAAAGAGATGAACGCATTAGAGACTAATCTATAGATGGATTAATAAACAGGGCGAACACATATACAAACAATTTGAGAATGAATATGTGCTTATATGAAAGACACACACACAAAGAGAGAGAGAGAGAGAGAGAGAGAGAGAGAGAGAGAGAGAGAGAGAGAGAGAGAGAGAGAGAGAGAGAGTATGTTAGGTTATGCAGCCAGAGAAATTGGAAAGCTTGACTGATATATTAGATTGATGGATAGATAAATATGAACATATATATATATATATATACACGGAAAGGTGGAAATAAATCCAACAGTATGAAAATGTATAGAGGTGGAAAAATATAAAGTCTTCTAAGATGATGTTATTTGTAGAAATGTTTGCCAACGTAAAACGTTTTGGTTTTTGACCTTCATCAGGGCGTGTAAGTTGTTGAATAAAACGAAAGAGATGAAAAAGCTTTTAAAACATTCAACTTCCGCTGTTAGTGTTCTGTAGCATCACACAAATTAGTGTCTTTCATCTCTCTTCATTTTCTTATATATATATATATATATATAGAGAGAGAGAGAGAGAGAGAGAGAAAGAAGAGAGACAGAAAATATGAATACACGGATAAACAGATGGAAAACAGATACATACGTAGACACATACATATACACACATGCTCCCAGTGATAGATAGATAGATAGATAGACTGAGGTAGACAGACATAAAACAGATAACGAGGTAAACGAACACATATAAATTGATAGAAAGACAGGTAGATAGAGAGATAGATAGATATGAACTTACTTAGGTAACTTATATAAAATAAAACATATGCATATTTATACATGCATGTGTGTGGGTGAGTGTGTGCGGGGTCGCACGCGCGTGTACGTATATATGTGTGTTTATCTATTTATATGTGTGTGTACGTGTGTTTATATGTGTGTGTACGTGTGTTTATACGTGTGTGTACGTGTGTTTATATGTGTGTGTACGTGTGTACGTCTGTGTACGTGTGTATATATGTGTGTGTTTCTATTTATATGTGTGTGTACGTGTGTCTGTTGGGTTTGGTTTTATGGCATATCAACCATTGTATTCAGTTTAATAAATACACAGTTTAAATATCAATAACAGTTCTATTTCAAACAATTCAATTTAGCATTAGTAGACTGTTTAGGTCTATCTAAACCATAGATAGGACCCTATCTGGTGCTACCATTCCGTGCCAGAGTGGAACTGGAAGCAATGGCAATTAAGAGGTACTCCGCATTCCCCAAAACTCCAGCATTCCTGGAGCCTCACCATTAGATTGTTTAGTGTCATATCCAAAACAGGGTCTTACCTCTCTACAGAGATTCAGTCAGTGTATTCTTCAGCCTCAGCCGACTGGGCCATGTGTGAGTGTGTATGTATGCGTATGTGTTTCCGTGGGTTGATGTGTGTATACGTGTGTGTATGTGTAGAACTATATATATATATATATGCACACACACACACACACACACACACACACACACACACACACACACACACACATATATATATATATATATATATATATATATATATATATATATTTATAAACAGGAAAAAGTCAATTTGTAAAAATCGAATTGATATATTTCACCAGCGGTTTGGGTTAATTAGAATGCAAATAGTTTTATTACCATATATATATATATATATATATATATATAAGTGTGTGTGTGTGTGTGTGTGTGTGTGTGTGCACGCGCGTGCGTGCGTGCGTAGTTTGATAAATCATGTCAAGGTTATATATATATATATATATATATGAAGAGAAAGAAAAAGCAATTTATTTTATGGATCAGTTGAATTCGTAGATAGATATTTATGGTTGATGTTATGAACAGGCTGAGATGAATGTGTTGATAGAGACGAAGAGAGGGAAATGCTCGTGAAAGGACTGAAAAAGACAAATAAACAATAACTGCGATAGATACGATTAAAGATTGATAGGAACTGAATAATTTATATATTGATTATTATTCATCGAAGTAATCGGGCTGGTATGTTATAATCTTCTTTTATATTTTATTCAAAGTGTATGAATCTCGAACTGAGACAGTGTTTCTTCATAGTTCAAACTGAAACGACTTTCTTGTTAAAATTAGTCGCTGGTGTTGATAAACAAAGGGATTTCATCCTGAGTTTTGTGGTGGAATATCAACCAAGAAGAAGATATTTGTCTTACTATCTCAGGGAATAGTATCGTGAACTGTCGTAAAGTGACGTAAAGTGTCAACAAAGAGATGACAAGACAAAAAAAACAAAAACAAAAAAAACAAAAACAAAAAAAAAACGAAAACAAAAAAAACAAAAGGGAAGAAGAAAAAGGAAAAAACATTTTTTGGGTAGGTTGTGTGATTCATTTTTCCAACTCCTGAATCATGGACAGGATGCAACACAAAGACATTTTTGAAGAAAGAAATGTTTAAAGTAAGATTCTATGTTAAGAAAGAAAGAAAGAAAGATGTTAGGCATTGTAAGAAAGAGAGAGAAAAAATCTAAGAGAGAAGGAAAGAAAGATATGTTAAGAATGAACGAAAGAAAAAATTCAATGAAAGGAAAAAAAAAAAGAAAGATGTTAGGCTTAGGAAGAAAGAGAGAAAGAACATTCTTTGATAAGAAAAGGAAAGAAAGAAAAATGCTATGTTAAGAAAGAAAGAAAGAAAGAAAGAAAAAATTTTAAGGAAAAAACGCGATGTTAAGAATCAAATAAAGAGAGAAATAAAAGAAAGAAAGAAAAAAAAAAGAAACTAAGTAAGAAAAGAAAGTAAGAAAATACTTAAAAAGAAAGAAAGAAAGACCGTATGTTAAGAATGAAGAAGGAATGAATAAAAAAAAGTCTTAAGCAAAAAAAAAAAAATAAATAAAAAAACAACAACAAAAAAACCAACAAAAAACAAACAAAAAAACAACACACACACACACACACACACACAAGAAAAATACCCAAAACAAAGATATGTTTAGTGGAAAAGAAAAAAAATTCCAATAAAAAAAAGAAAGAAAGATTCTATGATGCTACGTTAAGTAATAAGGAAAGGAAGAAAAAAATTAAAAAATGAAAGATGCTATGTAAAGAAAGAAGGAAATGGATAAAGTAAGATTCTATATTAAGAAAGAAAGAAAAAAAGAGAAAAGAAAAGAATGAAAGAAAATTATAAGAAAGACAGATACTATATTATAAAACAAAGAAAGAAAATTCTAAAAAGAAAGAATGAATGAAAGAAAGAAAGAAAGAGATGGTTTGGTTTGGTTTGGTTTCTTTGTTTAATAGCATATCAACTCTTTTTAGGTTATTTAATGCCAAAGCCATTCTCCTAGAAGAACAGTAGTGGTACTATTTAACCCATAGCTGGGAGGATAAGGGGGTTCATACCTTTTCCAAGGGTATTTTCCCGAAAGTGAACGTAATAGGAAAGAAAGAGAGGAAGAGAAAAAGTTTAGAAAGAAAGAAAGAAAACAAGAAAGAAAAAAGAAAATTATAAGAAAGATAGATACTATATCTTAAAACAAAGAAAGAAAATTCTGAAAAAGAAAAAAATAAAGACAGAGAGAAAACTCTTAAAAAGAAAGATAGATGCTATGTTATGAAAGAAAGAAAGAAAGAAAGAAAGAAAGAAAATTCAAAGAAAGAAAGAAAGAAAAAAATTCTAAAAAAGAAAGAAAGAAAGAAACAAACAAAGAAAGAAACAAAATTCTAATAAATAAATAAATAAATAAAGTAAATTCTAAGAAAGAAAGAAATACAGATCCTATGTTTTGAAATAAACAAACAAAGAAAATTCTTAGAAAGATATTAATTTTTAAGAATGAAAGAAAGAAAGAAAATTCTGAGTAAGTAAAAAGTGAAATGTTATGTTTAGTAAGAAAGAAAGAGAATCATAAGAAAGAAAAAAGAAAGATGTTGCATTTCGTAAGATTTAAAGAAAGAATGAAAGTTAGAAAGGAAGAAAAAATCTAAGAAATGAAAGAAAGAAAGAAAGAAAATTTTAAGAGAAGAAAGAAAGAAAGATGTTAATGTTGATAAATGAATAACACGAATAAAACTAACCAACCAACCAACCAACCAACCAACCAGCCAGCCAACCACCTAACCTTTCCATTTCCCTGTCTCTTCTTTCATTCTTTTTTCTTTTAAATAGACATGAAGTGTTTTGATCGGTTTAAAAATCATCTTTATTTATGAAAGAAAATTTGTCCCTGAAATACTTAAATTATAATAATTGTTCGATAAATTGTTACTGCAAGTATTTGTGTATAAGACACCCAATTTTTCCAAATTTTCCAAACGTTAGGGGTTCGTATTATGCACAGGAACTATCTGAATAACTTATTCGGAACGATACGAGCAAAAGCAAGTTATATCTATGATCTAAACAAATGTGTTTTACGCTGTTCCAGAGAAATATCCAATAGAATGAATGAATTTCAACGGCACGTCAACCCATCCAGGGCTATTTTATGCCAAGCGGCAAATTGTGAAGGATGGTCAAATCTAATGTCTTTTTCAAGGTTTTTCTTGATTTTGACAGAACGTTGTTTGCAGTTATTTATTGCGAAATGGATTAGACATTACTTTAAGGGATAAGTTTGTAGGATAAAATTCGAGTTTTTTTTTTTTAATTTTTTGTTTGATTCTATTTTTTTCAGGAAGGACGAGATATCGTCTGTGTTGACATTTTCAAATAGAAGGAATAATACATTAAGAAAGAACGAAAGACCGAAAGAAAATTTCAGCAAGCGAGAAAGAAAGAAAGAAAGAAGAAAGTTACAGCAAGAAAGAAAGAGAGGAGGAGAGAAAGAAAGTTACAGCAGAGGAGAAAGAAAGAAAGAAAGAAAGGAACCCTTTAAAAGAAAGACAGAAAGGTACAGTAAGAAAGAAAGAAAGTTATAGCAAGAGAGAAAAAAGAAAGAAAACTTTGTAAAGAAAGAAAAAATACAGCAAGAGAGAAAGAAAGAAAGAAGGTACAATACAGGAGAAAGAAAGAAAGAAAGAAAGAAAGAAAGAAAGTTAAAGCAAGAGAGAAGGAAAGAATCCTTTGTAAAGAAAGAAAATTTCAGCAAGGGAGAAAGTAAGAAAAAAGTTACAGCAAGAAAGAAAGAGAAGAGGGAAGAAAGAAAGTAACAGCAGAGGAGAAAGTAAGAAAGAAAGAAAGATAGAATGAAGGGAGAAAGAAAGAAAAAGTTACAGTAAGAAAGAAAGAAAAAATGATTATAACTTCCAGTCTAAACTGATAAAAGTTTGAACAAATGTTAAGTCTAGGTTGAATTTAGCAGCTACAAATTCTAAAAGGTTAGTGTGTGTTATATAGAAAAATTCTTTTTTCTTAGAAAATAGTAGTTCAAAGTTTGGGATGAGTGCTATACACGAATGCGTGTTATATACAAATGATTATCTTAAATGTTTATTACTGCACTGAAAATAGTGTTCATAATATATATATATATATATATATATATATATATATATATATATATAACTTACTGGGTCAAATGTTCATGAATAGTTATTGTGTTTTTATGAAGAGAAACTCCGTTTTTGTTCATCCAATGTACATTTACTTACAGTTTGTACATTTAATCGATAGCATTTTTAGAATAATATTTTAAGTGTCTCTTTATTAAGAAAGGACTGATTGATTGATTTAACGGCGTCTCAATCCATCTTGGGTTATTTTATACTGAGAGATTAAGGAATTGCGTTGAGTGATTTGGTTTGGTTTATTTGTTTAACAACACGTCAACTCTTTAGGGTTATTTAATGCCGCAATTTGATTGCTTTAAGAATGTTTAATTAAACAGAGGAGGGAGAGAGAGAGAGAGAGAGAGAGAGAGAGAGGGATACTTTTAACGGCAGATCAACTCCTTATGGATTATGCTATGCTGATATTTAATTCATTTGAAAATGTTTGATTGGGTTGGTTTGTTTAAAAGCAGATCAACTGATTATGGCTTATGTAATGCCGAATTTGATTCATTTCTAAATTCTTATTATAATCATAACTATATGTTAAATGTTACATCGGAAGCACTCGTAGTGTAATGGTTACTGTCGTAGGAAATGGACACGGTGATCCTAGTTGAAATCCTGGACGAATCTGTTTACATTTTCCATGGCGCTAATACTTTTGGGAAATGTATGAATCCAGCTATTCTTTCTCCAGCTATTGGTAAAATAGTAGGGCAGACTGGGCCCCTTAACCTTTGTATATCAACCAGTCAACGAGAAGGGAAACTGAATTCGAACCTGTTAAACTCAATATAAAAAATTGACTTTGTGTCCCATTCTGCTCGTGTGGAGAGGCTGGTATATATATATATATATATATATATATATATATATATATATATATATATATATACCCACAATAGGTCGACGTTTGTCTCAGTATCTGCATAGAAAAACTTCGTCAATGCTGTCATAGGTGAGCTAGGAATTCTAATTAGTCCACGTGCCCTAAAATCACATTAATAACATTGAGAAAATACAATGTTAGCTTCAATTAATGGTAACTCCTGTATAACAATCATCTCCTCCAACAGTCTCACCAATGCCAGTGATGAAACGGACCTCTTTTACAACGATATATCTTCCCTGGTCCGTAGTATTTCCAAACACAACGTTCTAAACATCAGGGGAGACACAAATGCTCAAATAGGTAAATACTAAAAAATAAATTCTACTTACACAACTTGTCAAATAGAGATATGGAACATCTAACAAACTTCTCTCTGGAAAACAGAAAACATGCTTTAATACTAAATTCCAGAAAAGGGAGCGAAAACCGACCCACATAAGACTAAAGAACAGATAAATTTTATACTCATAAACGAGAAATGGATAAATAGCGTTCTGAACTGTGAGGTACATTCCTCTTTTGAAGGAGTATCTTCTGATCACAGAATTGTCACAACAAAGATACGTCCAAGCCGACGCATGAATAAGACACAAACAGCCAAAACCACCCTTTATGATTGGTCCTCATTTAATAGAGATGCTAGCAATGAACATACGATAACCGTAAGAAATAATTTAGATACTCTTCTGGAGTATCTGAAACACTTCTCAATACTCATATGGATGCAGCAGCAGAATTCATACCAACCAAACCAACAGCGAAAAATAGAAATCCTTGAGAGACACTAGCAGTTAGGAAAAAATGAGATAACGTGAAAACAGCATCCTTATGTAATAAAAGATGCCCAAACAAATGTCAACGTGCAGAAACTTAAGAAGACACAAAGAGAACTATCATATACCAAAAAAAAAAAAACAAAAAAACAACAACAACAAAAAGAATACATTTAAGGTCAGATCGATAAAATAAAAATAAAAAATTGGTGGAAGATAGTCTATCACGAGTTGCATAGCAGACAGTAGATAAGTGACTAAAAGAAAGAGCACCGTGAGAGATAAACGAAAAGCTGACAGTCTAGAAGAACGATTACAAATGTGAAAAGAACATTTCAAGAATCTGCTCGGAAACTCCCCTAATGTCACTGATAAACCTATGACAAAATTTATTAATAACCAACTCGACATCAAACTAGGACAAGTTTACTTAAGAAGAACTCAACGTAATACTGATAAAAATTAGAAGCAGAAAACCTACTGGCCTCGAAAAAAATACTCCAGAAGTACAGAACACAAGGAAATTTGATGACTTACAGCTTCGATTTTACAACATCGTATATAAAAGAGAGATAAACAAAAGAAAAGATGGCCTCGGAATCACCAAGAACTACAAAGACATAACTCTTATTTCTATAGCAGCAAAAGTTTATAATATTCTGCTTCTCAATCGCATCGAACCAGAAATTGTGAAAATTCTAAGAAAAAATCAAAACGGTTTTCGGAGAAATCGATTCACAACATCACAGATACTAACAATCCGTCGACTCATAGAAGGAGTTCATGCAAAAAACCTCGAGGCAACACAGGCATTTGATCCCATACACAGAGGAAAGATGGAGCAAACACTCCTAGCTTAATGGTCTCCCAAAAGAAACTTACAGCCATAATGATGATCTATAGTAACACGAAAATGAAGTTTCGCTCACCAGATGGAGACACAGACTTCTTCGACATTGTTGCTGGTGTTCTGCAAGGAGATACATTAGTACCATATCTGTTCATAATCGGCTAGACTGCGTACTTAGAACATCGTTTGATCTAATAAAAGAAAATGGCTTTACACTAAAAAAGCCAAGGAGCAGATTATACTCTTCAGAAACCAATACGGACGCAGACTATAAAGATGACAAAGCGCCTCTTGCAAGTACACCTACCCAAGCCGAATCCCTGCTGAATAGCCTGAGGCATTGGCCTCCACTTGAAAGCTGACAAAACCGAGTTCACGTGTTTAATCAAGAAGGAGCCATCTCCACTCAAAATGGAAGTTGTCTGAAATTAGTGAACAAGTTTACGCACCTCGGCAGCAGTATCTCATCTACTGAAAGTGATATCGGTATGCGCCTAGCAAAGACGTGGACTACTATCAATTAGCTATCGATCATATGGAAGTTTGATCTATGTGATAAAATAAAACAGAATTTCTTTCAAGCTGTAGTTGTGTCAGTACTACTGTACGAATATACCATATGGACGCTGACAAAACGTATAGCGAAAAAGCTAGACAGGAATTGCAAAAGAATGCTACGGGCTATATTGAACAAATCTTGGAAGCAACATCCCACGAAACAACAGCTGTCTGTACACTAACATCTATCTCTAAAAACATCCAAATAAGACGAACAAGACATGTGGGACATTGCTGGAGGAGCATGGACGAAATCATAAGTGACGTTCTCCAATGGACCACTTCACATGGACGTGCCAGTGTTAGCCAACCGGCCGGAACTTACCTAAAACAGCTCTATGAGGACACAAGATGTGGTCTGGATGATAGGGACGAAGAGAGAGAGAGAGAGAGAGAGAGAGAGAGAGAGAGAGAGAGAGAGAGAGAGAGCTGGCTGTGTGACTTGATGATATATATATATATCTATATATATATCAGGCGTTCATGGTTTAATCGTTATTGTTGTAGAAAATCGGCTCGGTGACATGAGTTCGAAACCTCGATGAGATTGTTTGCATTTCCCATAGTGCTAATGCCCTTGTGAAAGGTATGAATTCAGCTGTGAGTAGGGCAGACTGAGCTCTTGAACCTTAGTATGATAGCTGGTCTGGGAGAAGGAAATTTCTGAATTCAAACCTGTTAAACCCCGCTTTAAAAATAGACCTTGTGTCGCATCCCGGTCGCGAAAAAGAGTTGGTAAATACATTGCATGAGTTTAAATTGACTTTTTTATTGGTTTGTAACACTGGCCTATGTAAAAAATATTTTTTCCAAAGGTGAAAGTTTTATTAAGTGATATATGATCGCCATTTTATGCTGAATTCAAAAATACTATTCATTATGTTTTGTCAGGTCTGGTTTTAAGATGTGCTTGAATACTTCACAACAAGTTGTACATAATGATAATACTTATTCAAAAGCCTATAGACTTGTCACAGCTGATCGTGGGTGCCTAATGTTTATTATAGATATAATGTTGTATGTTCTTCCTAAGCATCAAGCAAAAATCATAGCCATATCGTAAATACTTTGGAGTCAAACTAGGATATCACAATAAAGCATTTTTGCTGTAAAACATGTGTGGAGAACTTGAGGGTTTAGGGGAATGGTAAAAGGAAGAGTACGCCATTTGCCATTCCAATGGTCTGGAGGGAAGAAAAAGATAATATTACGGACTGCTATTTCTAAATGATAAATCTAAAAAGAATAAATCACAAGAACAAGCACCATGTCCAATACCCTGATGTTCCTTCTGGCGTAAGACCAATCCCACATGGCTCACACCTTCCTGTTCCTGAGCAAGATGGTAAAATGAAATATAGCTCTGATTCTGACTGTTGTAGCTGGGGATGACGCATACAAGCCAGAAGAGGACGACCAGCTAAAACCCTTGACACAAGTAGAACTCAACGATCTGATACGAGGTGCCCGTGGTGTAATGGTTATCATCGTAGGAAATGGACACGGCGACACGAGTTCAAATCCTGGACAAGACTGATTGCATTTTCACATAGCACTAATACCCATGGGAAAGGTATGAATTCAATTATTCTCCCTCCAGTTATGGGTAAATAGTAGGGAAGACTAGGTTCTTCAGCCTTGGTGAGGGAACTAGTCTAGGAGAAGGAAAACTCTGAATTGAAACCTGTTAAACTCCGCTTAAAAATTGACCATGTGTCATATCCCGAGCGGAGGGGTTGGGTAAATATGATCTGATACGAGACCTGAACCTTTCAAAGAAATCTGCTCAGCTGCAGGGTTCACATCTCAAAGAGAAACATCTGTTGGCAACAAGAACAACATTCTACTGGTATGGAGACCGTGAGAGAGAATTAAGACAGTTGAATCACACTATTAGACTTTTCCAATCCTGTTAACCATTACCAGGTACAAGTATTAAATTATAGAAAGTATTCCTTGTTAGTTTTACCTGTTGTTGGGATTGAACATGCAACCTCCAGATGATTTCGCTCAGAAGCACTTTCTAACCAAACGGCTTATCCACTGTGACAAGTATCCTTGTCCAGCATGGTTGACAAAATTGGAACAGTCAACTCCTGTGGTTCAAATAAAGGGTTTAGTTCGAGATTCTGTGTGGACTCCCAAGTTCGACATGAAACACCTGAAGAAAGTAATAATGTTATATAATTAAGTTCGGTTTCTTTGTTTAATGGCATATCAACCTTTGTAGGTTATTTAATGCCAAAGCCATTCTCCTAGAAGAACAGTAGTGGTACTATTTAACCCATAGCTGGGAGGATAAGGGGGTTCATACCTTTCCCAAGGGTATTTGCCCGAAAGTGATCGTAATAACGCGACTGGAATTCGAACTCGCTTACTACGATTCCGCAGTCCATCGATTTAACCATTACACCACGAGGACACCCCCGTTTTATAATTAAGGAATGATTATTTTTATTTATTTATTTTTTTTTTACTTTGATCATTTTTCAATAATTATATTTTATCATTCAGTTTGGTTGGGCTTTGAACTATTCGGGTGAAGAGTTCAGGTGTGTAGTCAATTGGTGCAGTTTACGCTCGCATACAAAGGATATGACAATCACCATTGTCATGATAAACCCCAGACTGGAAATGGGGTTGGAGTGTGGATGACGTCGTGCCCAGAAGAGATTGGCTGAGAATTTGGAAGATTTTTAAAAAGATTCAGTTGAATTCCGACCATGGTGTTGAGGAATTGAGATTGGACCACGAGATGTGCCGAACGTTGGGGTGTTGTTAGCATAGTATGAAAAGAAAGACTTTTAAGAATTGTCTCTCTCCTTGTGTCGAAGAACCAAAGTCAGAAGTTAATAAAACTGTTCGTACCTGAACAACGGAGTCGACTGTGTATTTGAGTCCATCTGTGTTTTGTATTTGACTGTATTTGAATATGTATTTGTAGTACCGTTGTTATCGATATCATTATGATAATGGTTGTGAGTATGCAACAATAATAATCATCAAACTTCATCTCAGAAATTTAGATAAACAATAATTTTCATAGTTATATGGTTTCACGTATTCTTATCCAGAACTAATTAATTTCCCAACAGTTTTTTTTTGTGTCTTAGATGGAACCCTAACAGGTTCTACCACTTCAAATCAGAGTGGAACTGGAAGTAATGGTAATAAAGAGGTGACTTCATACTCCACAGATTCCCAGAACTGGAGCCTCACATTCCAATGCAGTTTAGTTTCAAGCCAAGGACTCCTTTTTTGTGCTTGTGAGGTCTTACAGTCAGAGTATTCTAATCCCCTTAGATAAGATATCCAACCGAGATTAGGATGCTTGCCTGATTAAATTAGAGGATAATAAGGACAATTCCTTGTCTCAGAAATTCAGACAGAATTATATATTGATGTTGATATTTGCTTGTAAATGCAAATGCTGGAAAAATCTCTACGTGAGGCGACACTGTGGTACAGAGTTCTTTGTAAATAGGTTTTGCTGGTACTATATTTCAGCTGCTAGCCTAGCGGCTGGCTGAGATCTCTTTCGATAAAAGATTGCAATTTTTTTTTGTTTTGTTTTCTAGACACCCAAGCCAATAAGTGATTAATTGCTTAATACCAGACATATCGAAACGGCAAAAAAGATAAATGATAAAGATGTCGATGTTGATCGATCTGTTTTCCTTCATTTTTGATTTATTTCTTCTTCTTCTTCTTCTTCTTCTTCTTCTTCTTCTTCTTCTTCTTCTTCTTCTTCTTCTTCTTCTTCTTCTTTCAACGGCAGTTACCTTTCTTTCTTTCTTTCTTTCTTTCTTTCTTTCTTTCTTTCTTTCTTTCTTTCTTTCTTTCTAAAACTGTTTCTTGACTTTTTTTTCCAACGTAGAATCTTTCTTTCTTTCTTTCTTTTAAGGGTTTTTCCTTCTTTTTTCTTTCTTCTAACGGTAGTTACCATATTATCTTTCTTTCTTTCTTTCTTTCTTTCTTTCTTTCTTTCTTTCTTTCTTTCTTTTAAGGGTTGTTTCTTTCTTTTTTCTTTCTTTCAACGGTAGTTACCATATTTTTTTTCTTTCTTTCTTTCTTTCTCGTTGATTCTATTTACAGAATTTATATTATGAGCAGCATGAATCTTACAAATGGATCAATCCTATTCTCGGTTCATAGTTTCAGTGAGCACAAACTCGGATCAAAGTGTCACTCCATGTAACTTCTGTTTACAATTAGAACCTTTCCTCATTCTCAAAAGCATAAGACATAACTTCCTGTGACACAGGACGCAGCACTTTATTCTCAACTCAGTTATCTCGTAGATAAAACCACAGGATTAATGCCATCAAAATCTTGATCACTATAAGGAATTGATAGCACACAGAAGAATATCATGTGGAGGTTATATGTTGACAGATTTGAAAATGTTAAACACATAATCAGTGAATGAAGAAAACTGGTACAAAATGGATATAATACAAGGAATGACTGAGTAAGAAAGGTGACTCACTGGGAATTGTGCAAGAGACAAAAGTTTACCAAGGATGACAAATAATATATACACAAACCAGAAAATGAGAGGTTTAAAATCCTTTGGGATTTTGATTGGTTTTGATTTGGTTTTGGCTTTATGGCATATCAAACATTATTGGTTATTTGATACCAAATGATTGGTAAACAAAAGACAACAAAGTTAAATAGTTCCAAGTATTGCTATGTATTACTAACATCAGTAATTTGGTTACACATAGTTAAACGATCAATCAGTTCTATTTCAAACAAGTCAATTTAGCATAAATCATTTGTTTGCACTTAGCTTAAATGGGGCTGTAGAATACACCGACTGCTTCTCTGCAGAGGCGTCAGACCCCCTAATGAGTGTCTTGATATGACAATAAACAATCTGATGGTAAGTTTCCAGTAATGCTCGAGCTTTAGAGAATGCGGAGTACCCCTTTACTGCCATCGCTTCCAGGTCCACTCTGGCCCGGAGTGGTAGCAGCTGATAAGGGTCCCATCTATGGGTTAAATAGAACTAAACTGGTTTCTTGAGTTTACTGTTTTTTGCATTTAAACTACGTATTTATGCTAAAATGAATAGCTTGAAATAGAAATGTTTTTGACAATTAAACTGTGTACTCATGTTAAACAGAATTGTTTGAAATAGAATTCATTATTTGTTTAAAAATGTATTGTGCATTGAATAACCTACAAAGGTTGATATGCCATAAAATCCAACCAACCAAACAACCAACCATCTTCTATGTATATGTGTATGTCTGTATATGAGTGAGTGAATGTGTATATATATGCATATGATATATATATATATATATATATATATATATATATAGAGAGAGAGAGAGAGAGAGAGAGAGCATATGTGTGTGTGGGTATGTATATGCATATGTGTGTTGGGTATATATGTATGAGTGAATGTTTAGGAATGCGTATGTGAAAGTGAAAGAGAATACGTGTGTGTATGTGTGTGTGTGTGTGTGTGTGTGTGAGAGAGAGAGAGAGTATACGTGTGTATGTATTTGTGTGAGGGTATATGTGTATGCATATGTGTAAGGGTATATATACGACAGTGAATGTATATATGTGTGTGTGTGAACGAGTATACGTGTATACGTGCGTGTGTGTGAGAGGGTATATATGTTTGAGTGAATGTGTATATATATTTGTGTATGAGAGAGAGAGAGAGAGAGAGAGAGAGAGAGAGAGAGAGAGAGAGAGTACGTTTGAATATATGTGTTTGAGAGTATGTATGCATGAATGTGTAAGGATATGTATGTGTGAATGAGAGTATGTGTATGTATGTATGTATGTGTATATGCTAGAGTGTGTGTGAAAGAGAGACTATGAGAGAGAAACACACACAGAGAGAGAGAGAGAGAGAGAGAGAGAGAGAGGGGGTATTTGTGTTTTTGTGGTTATATATATCTGAATTAATATGCGTGTGTAAGAGAGAGAGAAAGGGAGGGAGAGAGAGTAGTTTGTTAAAAAGCAAAACTATCAATATCTAATATTTCCAAAAAATGACATTTCTCATAACTCTATTCTTGTATTTGCGTCCATTTAAGGGATGGGTTTCAATGCATACTGTCACACACTCTCGCGCTCTCTCTCTCTCTCTCTATATATATATATCTTTTTTGTCCATTCATTTTTATCTATCTATCTATCTATCTCATTGTATTTTTTTACGAAAAAGTTGGTTTTAAATAAATGAATAAACGATTCTATAATTTGCTTATAATAGTTGTTTTCTATGAAAAATTCTAATGATAGGCGTGAGAACGAAGTTAGACCTAGCTCAGTCGGCTGAGGCTGTAGAATATATCGAATGCATCTCTGTAGAAAGGTAAGATTTACCCCACCTCAACGAGTGTTTTAGATATGACACTAAACAATCTGATGGTAAGGCTCCAGTAATGCTGGATCTTAGGGGAATGCAGAGTATCCCCCCATTGCCATCGCTCCCAGGTCCAGTTTGGCCCGGAATGGAAGGACCTGATAGGGCCCTATCTATGGTTAAAATAGAACTGTTTGACATTTAAGTTGAGTGCAAACAATTGACTTATGCTAAATTGGTTTGTTTGAAATAGAACTGATTGTGTTTCAAATTGACCCCTGCCCGAGCCGTCAATCAGAGATTCTCAGCACAGGACCCACCTAGGAAAATAAGCGAAATCAGTCTCGTGGTTGAACGGAAATGTGTGTGTGTGTGTGTTATGAAATGATACATACAGATGCCCGCGTGAGATACGGGCTGTGTGAGTGTCAGTCTTGAGTCAGACTCAGTTTGCAATCACGGGAATGTCAGCGAGTGACTGGTTGCCCCGCTGGGGCAAGGGTCCCCAGCAGCCTCTGGTTGAGTAATCTCCGGCCGAGAAGCAGAAACGCTAAGTGGGGCCTTGAAGATAACACAAGGTGGTATGGCTAAGAGGAGAACTAATGGGTCAATGTGGAAGGCTCAACTCGTCTCCCTCCGTCTGTCTGTCTCACACCACAGAAACTTTGACTCCAAGTAGAATAAAGAAAGTTATATTTTTATAACCTAAAGTCAGAGTAATTCCTCCATGCCGGTTCGTTATACAGATATGGCCATATAACATTTAATCATTTAATTGTGTGTAAACAAATGAGTAATGTTTAATTGAATTGGTGGTGATACATAGCAATTCTTTGAACCATTTAACTTTGTTGACTTCTACTAAATTAAATCGTTTTGAATAGAACTGTTTGATCCTTTAACAGTGTGTAAATAAATGAGTGATGTTTAATTGAATTGTTGGTGATATATAGCAATTCCTCGAACCATTTAACTTTGATGACTTCTGCTGAATTAAATTGTTTTAAATAGAACTGTTTGATCATTTTATTGTATGTAAACAAATGAGTGACGTTTAATTGAATTGTTGGTGATACATAGCAATACTTGGAATCATTTGACTGAGTGCAAACGAATGAGTGGTGTTCAATTCAATAATTAGTGTTAAATAGCAATACTTGTAACCACATCACTTTGTGCAAACTAATGATTAATATTGAATAGAATTATTCATGCTAGATAGCAAGAATTAAAACCATCTAAATTTGTAAAAATAATAACAACACTAGTGTACAAACAAATTAGTTCTAACTCCTTTAAAAATGAAATTACCGGTAAATTTATCTTACATATCCTATATATCAATTCAAATGTGTGTAAACAAAAAAATGTTAAATTGGGAATGTTATATATTGATATTTGAAACCATTTAAATGTGTGAAAACAAATGATTAATAGAATTATTCATCTTTGATACCAATACAAGAACTCATCTATCCGTGTGCGATAAATGAGCTCAGCCTTGGTTAAAAATAATATCAATAAAATCTGTTTCTAAATCATATATATTTAACATATAAGTTTTAAAATAGGTAGGTCCTCGAAGAGATTTGTATTTTTTAAAATTTATTCATTCATTTTGTTTTTGCATACGTGTATGTTTCTAGCTTGTTGCATACGTCAGAGAACGTATAAGGCACAAGGTCTTGTTAATGGGGTACTCATTGAAACTTGAACTCACTCGAGTTTGAATGATTTTCAGTTGCTTATGTATGAACAGGATTTAGTCTTAAGTAACCTACAATGGTTGATAGGCCATAAAACCAAACCAACCCAACCGAAGTAAGACCCTCCGCACGATTATTATTGTTTTATTCACTAAGTTTGCTCATTTCAACGTTATTGCACCAACACAGGTCTCTCTACGATGTTCCCACTTTTTTTTGTGTTACAGTGACAAAAATATCAGAAAATAGCCGTTTAAACATGTTAACGCAAGTGCCTTGGTAAAATTTTGCAACGATGTACCGTTTTTGACGGGTTACGATAATATATAAAGAACAGAAAAATCGGCTCATAACAATACAGGTTTTTCGAATAGAAATCGGTCGAAGAAGCTGATTTGTCTTGTTACCATCATGTGTAACTTTCTCTAAGAAATTCGGTGCCTATGATTATCGACTTTGGGGCCAAATTCTCAATGATTCTAATAAAATCTAGAGAACACATAGCGCTTCGGCGTTACAGGGAATCGATGCATGAAAATCCTTCACTGTCTTGGGAGTTTGGAGATTCTATTCTTTATGGCTGACTGTTTCTCGATTCAACAAGGTCACGAAGATTCTTCCCCACCCCCATTTTTGTATTCTACCCATAATTTGCTGTGAAGTTCTCTGTTGACCACAAATACAATAGAAATGCATTCCACAGTCACCAGAAAACCTGTTGCACATTATTTGTTGCATAGCTCGCTTTTATCGAAAAATTGCATCATTATATTTACAACGAAATACATTAAAAAAGAAAGAAAGAAAGAAAGAAAAAGAAAACGAATACAATGGTACGAAATAAATCAATATCTACAATACAAGGTCCAGCAGAATGATCTGGTTTGGTTTGGTTTCTTTGTTTAATGGCATATCAACCTTTAAAGGTTATTTAACGCCAAAGCTATTCTCCTAGAAGAACAGTAGTGGTACTATTTTACCCATAGGGTATTTGCCCGAAAGTGAACGTAATAGCGCGACTGGAGTACGAACTCGTTTACTACGATTCCGCTGTCCATCGCTTTAACCATTACACCATGAGGACACCCACAGAATGATCTGGATTTGTCTTTGCGCACCACATGACGAAACCGCTTCAGTTTTCATTATCATCCCAATCATTTCCATAAACCTGTAAGGATCCTTGCACATATTTCTTTACACAAGACCTCCATTTTGTCCTGTCTTTTGCCAGGATTGCCACGATTAGCAGAGGTAGTTTTGTGTCCTCTCTCATTAGGTCACTTCATTGGTTTTATACTGGAGATGCCGTTCTTGTAATAATGGTTGACATAGCTGGCGTTGTCTTTACGTACCACACGACCAAACTGCTTCAGTATTTTCTTCCTGATAATGTCAGAGATTCTATTAACTATTTCAAGATCACTCATGGTATCATATTTGATTAATGTGAGAAACTTCTATTATAGTCCCGAGGCAAGCGTTCTCAAATACATACAGTTTCGTTTTGTCTTCCTCTTTCAAATTTGAAATTTCTTCAGCAAATATAGCTACTGGGGACTATTAGTTCATAGTATAGACGAACCTTCATTACCTTAGCAAGGTCTTTTCGTTTCCACATTTGCCCTCTATAATACAAGGTCTCGTAGAATGATCTTCCTGGTTGGTTCGTAATTGAAAAAGGCAACATAGATCCAATTCAAAATTTAATACTGATATAAGAGAGAACAATATTTATCATATATATATTTACCAATCCCTTCGCACAAGCAGGATGTGACACAAGGCCAATTTTAAAGCGGAGTTAAACAGGTTTGTATTCAGAGTTTTCCTTCTCTTAGGCCGGTTGTCAAACAAAAGTTAGAGAGCTCAGTATGCCTTACTCATAACTGAAGGGAGGATATTTAGATTTATACATTTCCTTAGGGTATTAGAGCAATGGAAAATGCAAACAGTCTCGTCCAAGATTTGAACTTGTGTTACCAAATTCATTTCCATTACGCTATGAACGCCTCCCCACGTTGAAGAGTTTGGGATACAACTTGTCAGTTTGTCTGTGAATGACAATATATACGCACCCCACCCGGGGGTTGAGCACTCTGGCGACAGAATTAACGGCTTCCACCCGCATAAAGCAAAGCTCTTCTAACGCATTGAGCCCTCCGGTATCCGATCGCGCAAAATGTAAACAAATGAAAGCTCATACAAAAGAATGCGTTAATTTAGCAAGCTGACGTAGGTCTTCAAAATGGGTGAGCGGCAACTTGACAAGTCTAGCGTTAATTGGGTTTCGATCCCAGCTTGGAGCGTCCTGCGTGTTTAGCCACACTGAAGAGTTATGATACAACCAAACAGTCTGTCCGTGAATGACTATATATATACCCTCCCCCTCCGCATGAGTAAGATGCGGCACAAGGTCTATTTTTAAACGGAGTTTAACAGTTTTGAATACAGAATTTTATTTTTCTTAGACCGGTTGCCTTACAAATGTTTAAAAATCAGCCTGCCCTACTATATAATTTATTACTGAGACAAGCACAATGGCTGTCATTTGGAACACGTCCTGTAAAAATTGCATCCTTTGAGCTAGAGACATACCAATGTCAATTGTTGTATCAGCTTCCAGGACATGCAACCTTTTTTTTTAGTTTCTTGTCTCAGTAATAAATCATTATTATATAAATGGGTCGCATCTATTTTGAGACAGTTTTCAATGATTTTGTCTCCAAATAAGTAGTGATGCAAAATATTTTTCCTCTTTTGCCCAAGGCATTCTGATCGGTGATAAATAGTTGTTACAGTATACTATTTTCAAATCTGAAACAAAAAAGAACACAACATTATCATTACTAGAGGTATTAGCAGTCACATGGGTCCCATGTATATTAAGACACCCTCTACATGTTAGGGTCCCTTTTATGGGTCAAATAGATCTGTTTGAAAATTATTAGTATTGGATCGGAACAAGTGAAACTATATAACTGTGTGTAAAAATGTAATCTTTAATGTTAGATTGGAATATTTGAATGAGTGTGTAAATTATTTGTCTTAAGTATAGTTATTCGAAACTATATTTTTCTATAAAGTATTATTAAAAGTATTCGATTGAAACCGTAGAATAGCTCGCAAATTATTGGTATTAGATAGGAATACTTGAAACCATATAACTGTGTTCAAACAAAGGATTTTTATTGTTAAACATAGGGATTCAAAAAACGAATGCAATGAAGCGTTAAAAATATAGTTATAATCATTTATAAATGATTTTGGCATTTAATTTACCCATAAGGAGTTGAACTGATGAAAAAACTTGCAATGGTCTACTGGCCAAGCTCCAAGCCATATCGGAGAGGCTTAGAGCATGCTGTTTGCATCTTCTATAGACGGTAAGAGCATCCGCCCAAAGAGGGTTGGTTGGTTGGTTGTTTGGGTTTTATGGCATATTAACCTTTGTAGGTTATTCAGCGTCGAATTCTGTCTATATATACATACATACATATTCAACCAAAGATTTCAAGACGAATATTAAGGTCGGTAGAATTTTCTATTAGCAGGATTTCATTTGTTTGCACAAGATTAACCAGTTTTAAGTCGTCATATTTTTTGGTACAACTCTGTCTCTCTCAAGAAGGACAGAATGTCATCTATTTTGACGTTCTCGAACAGATCGGTTAAGTTATTTACTTTGAAAAATCGCTTTCTGATAACAGCAAAAGTTCTGCATTCTCTAAGAATGTGTTTAACCGTGCAAGTTGTCTGGCAGGTTAAACACTGTGGTTGTGGTTCCTGTTTCAAAATGAAAGAGTGAGTAAGCCTTGTATGACCAATTCACAATCGGGATATAACAACTTGTTCTCTTCTTGATTTTCTTGATGCAGGTCTCCACTCTCCTAAGGTGGGCTGAATTTGGAAGAGTTTATTGTGGATGTTATTGCTCCATTGTTGTTTCCATTTTGTGTGAAGGAATTTATTAATTGTTGGTTTCAGGTTAGTATATGGGTTCTGAGCATGAAACTAAACTATACCCAGTGATGAGGCTTCAGTTTGGAAGCTTTGGTGAGTAGAGAGTTACCTTTTCATATTCAATAATCCAAAGTCCATTCTAACTTGGAATGGTTAGGACCCACTATATGGGTCAAATAGAACTACTTTGAAATTATTAGTATTTAATAGAAATACTTGAAACCATCTAGCTGTGTACAAATTATTTGTATTATATAGGAATACCTAATATCATATAAGTGCGTGCAAAAACGTCTTAAAACAAACTGCACAAAACATGTAGATATAAACGTACAATGTACACGATTGCCTCATCTCTAGGCATGAAATAACCCAAGACGAGTCGACATGTCATTAAAATCTATCAGTTGATCAATCACAACCTACCCCATTTACCATTATACTGCGCATGGCGTTTGAATAATTTGCTAAGCTTTGTTTGGGGCAAAGTCGCGCGAATAAAATACTTAGTGAGGATCGAATTCATTAAGAATGTTTTGCTAGCTGAATTCATTAAACACTCATGGTTCCCTCAAGAAATTCAAGTACAAGTTTTATCGTTTTAATACGCTGTGAATCTTGATGAGATTTACATAGACGAATCATATTAATCTTAAATGATCAAATATTTTTTCTCTTTATCGAAAATCGCTGTGGAATGTTTAAAGTTTTTTTTCACAAATATATTTCTTTATCATGACGTAAGCAGATTTTTTTTCGACAAAACGAAGAATGAATAGAGAAATGCGTTATTAACATTTTCTTTTATTTCTGTATTCGTGAAATTTTCAAAATTTTTTCTCCTCGCGAGTTTTTCACACCTGTTTTAACAGTTTTTTTTTTCTAAAGTCTGAATAGTAGAAATTCTCCTCGGTTATCCAGGACTCTTCTAAGTAATCTAGTTGATCTTAAAAGTATTGTGGGCTGAATGGTTTTGAGTCTTCCTCTGATTTCCACTTTCTCCAGTCTCTTTTCCAAGTTCTTGGAGACTGTTCTAGGGGCTCCCACAATGATCAGTATCACCGTCACTTTCATGCATTTGTCTATCTTTTCGCTTTCTTTTATTTTCATTTCCTAGTCAGCTGGAAGGACAAAATCCACACGATGGCAAATTCTTCCAAGGGGGTGTCCTCATGGTGTAATGGTTAAAGCGATGGACTTCGGAATCGTAGCAAGTGATTTCGAACTCCTGTCGCGCTATTACGTTCACTTTCGGGCAAATACCCTTGGGAAGGGTATGATCCCCTTATCCTCCTAGGTATGGGTTACATAGTACCACTTTTGTTCTTCTAGGAGAATAGCATTGGCATTAAATAACCTACGAACGTTGATATGCTATTAAACAAAAAACTAAACCAAACAAATTCTTTTCTTTCAGTTGATTAATAATTTCTGTTCTTTTGGCTGGGATATGGTGTATGTTTCTATCTCAAAAGCCCACAAAATCTTATTCGTCTGACATTTTAGGACAGATTCTGGTTTGTGCATCATCATCATCATCTGGATAAACCGGTAAAGATCCTTGCACATATTTCTTTACACAAGACCTCCATTTTATCTGGTCTTTTGCCAGGATTGCCACGATTAGCAGAGGTAGTTTTGTGTCCTCTCTCATTAGGTCACTTCATTGGTTTTATATTGGAGATGCCGTTCTTGTAATAATGGTTAACATAACTAGCGTTGTCTTTGCGTTCCACACGACCAAACTGCTTCAGTATTTTCTACTTGATAATATCAGAGATTCTATTATTCTATCAATCATGGTATCATATTTGATTAATGTGAGAAACTTCTATAATAGTCCTGAGGCAAGCGTTCTTAAATACATATAGTTTCCTTCCGTCTTGCTCTTTCAAAGTTTATCTAGCATATATAGCTACCGGGGACTATTAGTTCATATTATAGACGAACCTTCATTACCTTTGAAAAGTCTTTTCTTTACCATATTTACCCTCTAAGTCTATAGAAGGCTGAAGAAATTTTGAGCTATCCTTCTTACGCCAGATAAGCTTTCCAGTATCACTTATTCCAAAAATGTTAGCTAAGTAGGCTGGGACTGTATAATACACCAGTTGCAACTGTGCAGAGGGGTAAGACTCCCTTAATAAGTATCCTTGATTTGACACTAAACAATCTGATGGTGAGGTTCCAGTGATGCTGGGGCTTTTGGGAATGCGGTGCACCCATTCATTGCCATCGCTCCCAGGTCCACTCTGACCCGACGTGGTAGCTCCCGATAGGGCCCTATGTATGGGTTAAATAGAACGGTATACTTATGCTAAACTGAATTATTTGACAGAATAGCTTGAAATAGAAATGTTTTTGACAATTAAACCATACTTACATTTAGACTGCACGCTTATGCTAAACAGAATTATTTGAAATGGAACTGTTTTTTTGACATTGAAACTGAATTGTTTAATATTGAACTGTTTTAACATTTAACAGTGTGAATAAAATCTGTACTTACACTAAACTGAATTAGCAGGATTAGAACAATTTGACTAAACTGAAGTAGCTTGAAATAGAAATGTTTTTCACAATTAAACTGTACTTACATTTAAACTGTTTAGTTATCCTAAACTGAATTGTTTGAAATAGAACTATTTGGCGTATCAACCTACGAAGGTTGATTTTGAAGAACTATTAATACTAAAAGAACTATTGATATTAATAGAACAATTTGGCGTATCAACTTACGAAGGTTGAATTGTTTGAAATAGAACTATTTGGCATATCAACCTACGAAGGTTGATATGCTTTAAAACCCAAACAATCAACCAAAAAGAAAAAAAAATGTGTACCCATTGACCTTTTCAACGATAGCGTCTTCACAAAAAATCATTATAAAAAAAATCCGAAATTTTCTTTAATCAACATTATTTACTTAACTTTGCTGAGTAAAGCACACTGGCCTTAGATCGCTTACAGTAAATGTTGTTATTAAATAGTCACCCATCTGAACAGGTTCATCGTTGCTAAACTGTTACCAAAGGGTTTCGGCATTATCTGGGCGAAAATTGGATCCGTGCTAACACCTGTTTCTTTTTAGACAACTCTTGATTTTTAACTGCTTGTAGATGATCCGCGAACTCGGTGGTTTATCAGCGGCCTATAATGATATTGGTACTTCTATCTAGGGATGAATGGAGGACTCTAATCAGTGTTTCATAGTTTTTATCGTCATATCGAACATTTGGATAGTTAAAAGTGACCTTCCACACACACACACACACACACACACACACACACACACACACACACACACACACACACACACACACAAAATGGAAAATATTTCTTATGAAATTATTAAAGACTAAATCAAATTCAATAAAAAAAACACACCTTCAACCACTACATAAACATTCCGAATAACCCCTCCACTCCACAATAAGAAGACTATATACCTATTCTGACTTGGTGAAAAAGTGGATAAATCTATACGTTATCTATTCTTGGTCTCATTGTTTTATGGTATATATATATATTTAGCAAACTTCTTCCTGATATATATATATATATATATATATATATATATATATATATATATATATATATACCTGCAAAGGAAAAAAATGTATATTTTTGTATAAAAAAAAACAAACAAAAAACAAGAAATTTAGAAATAGTATTCTATTAGAGTTCGCCAATGGTTATACCAAAGACTTTAAAAATGGTACCTGATACCTCCTTGCTTAACACTCAGCAATATAAGGTACGTATCAAGTGTAAAGTGGAGCAATCCAGGGAAAGGAGTAGCGCCCTCCCCTACATCTCGGTGTAGTAGCTATTGAAAAGGGAGCCTTCTGGTCGTCCTCAACTTTACTTTACCTTTTCTATTTGAATTCCATCTGACGAGTTTAGATTAGCGAAAGAGATCTATTATGGAAATGGAAAACCAATTGTAATTTTCTTGTTTTTTAAACACACACACACACACACACACACACACACACACACACACACACACACACACACACATATATATATATATATATATATATATATGTATATGTTTTAAAAATGTATAACCATTTAGGATCTGTGTTTAAACTTTAACTTAACATTTCTGTCTGAAGAATGCTATCGGCTTGAAAGTACCAACAGAAAATTGAACATATCGATGGAATAATGTTTTCCGAAGAGATTCACTATATAAACTGTATTTAACAATATAAACTGTATAAAGAAAAACTGCTTCTCACACACACACACACACACACACACACACACACACACACACACACACACACACACACACACACATATATATATATATATATATATATACATATATATATAGGGGAGTTGGTTGGTTAGTTAGTTGTTTTGTTTTACGGCGTATCAACCCTTCTGGGTCATTTAACGCCGAATTAAGTCATTTTGATAAAAGTTTAGCATAAGTACAGTTTTTCTTTAAGCACACAGTTAAATGTAAAACCAGTCATTACAAATAATTCTGTTTAGCGTAATTACAGTTAAGTTCTATTCGACCCATAGATAGGACCCTACTAGGTGTTACCACTCCGGGACAGAGTGGACCTGGGAGCGATAGCAATAAAGGAGTACTCTGCATTCCTCAAAGCTCCAGCCTCACTGGAACCTCACCATCAGATTGTTTAGTGTCATATACAGGACACTCGTTGGGGGGGGGGGTCTTACCCCTACGCAGAGATGCAGTCGCTGTATTCTACAGCCCCAGCTGATTAGGCAATATGAGTTGTTAAAAAGTTCCAAACCTTAACCGGAAAGAAGAGCCACAAAGGAACATTTTTGTTGTGGCAACACACAACCACTCCCTCTAAAACGAGACAAACTAATTCAGATTGTCTAAACTGAGAAAATTGAAAATTGAATCAAGTTGAGGCTTAGAATTTTTTGAACGAATCTCTCTCACTCTCTCTCAGAATATATATATATATATATATATATATATATATATATATATATATATATATATATATATATATATTAGAATTTTGATAATCTGCAGCACGGGCAGTGAACTCAATAGGCTTTATTTCTATCTACAGTTTATAATAATAGTGATGCTTTTATTTCGGAAAATGGAACGATTCGAACCTGTACTTGAAACCTCTCTGTTATATTGAGAATAAATCAAGAAGCGATCTATTCAAGAGTATAAACGATAGGTTGCAAAAGTGCTCCCTCCTCGGTTCCCACTTCTGTCTCTGTCTTTGTCTTTATCTTTCAAACAGCTATTATCACTCTCTCTCACTCGGTTTCGAATCTAAATGCATCGCCTGCTTTTTTTTGGCTGAGAAATTTCCCTCATCATTTTCTCTTCTTTTCGCATGTTTTCTGATCAGCAGGTCATTTTTTTTCTTGCCTTTCATATCTTTAAAATTCTATTGCAGTTTTTTTTTAAATCTCTAATCGTATTACCAATTCTCCTTCCTTTTCCAATCTCCTTAGTGTTTCTTCTTTATTTCATTGAATTCACTCAATTTAAGATCACTCAACACTTTTCGTTATTTCCAATCTAGCTCAAAACACGATCTAATTGAACAAACATCGATGCCATGTTGAATTATTATTATTCTCTAGTTAAATTCGCCGCTAGGTAAATACCCTGCGGTTCTCAGCAAACTACTTGAATAGCCGAATTACATTTTTATCAAATTTCTTTTATGGAATAAAATGTTATTTTCAGACAGATTAACTTTTTTCTTTTTCTTTCGAGTTGCGGTTATTTAATACCCGATTTTTATTGTCTTTTAAAGGCCGTTTTGTTGGCCGCCATTAATATTGATCTATAATCACATCCTGTTTATCCCCACCCCCGTCGGCGGGACTTAAAATAAGCTGATTATATCTCCTGTGAAGGAGTAAGATATCCCAAGGGGGTATCTTGGGTATGGCATTAAACTTTATCCGGTGGCGAGGTTCCCGTTCTGGAGCTTTACGGAGTGAGGAGTCGTCACGTCTTCGTTGTCATTATTCCCATGTCCACTCTGACTCTGAGTGGTTGTTGCTGTGAGGTTTCATCTCATCTATGGGTTTAGTAGATCTGTTTGAAAATGATTTGCATTAGATAGGAATAACTGACACTATAACTGTGTGAAAATTATTTGTATTAATAATAGTTACTTGACGATGAGATTATTTACAAAGAATTATGGTTGGTTACTTAAAATTATGTAATTTCTTGTAAATTATTTGTCTTAGATAGGAATACTTGAAACCGTATAATTGTGTATATATTATTTGTATTAGATGGTAATACTTGGAACCAAATAATTATGTATATATTATTTATATTAGATAAGAATAATATGGTGTAATGGTTATCGTCGGAGGAAATGGACACGGCGACACGAGTTCAAATCCTGGACGAGACTGATTGCATTTCACATAGCACTAATACCCTTGGGAAAGGTATGAATCCAATTTTTCTCCCTCCAGCTATGGGTAAATAGTAGGGCAGACTAGGTTCTTCAGCCTTGGTGAGGGAACTAGTCTAGGAGAAGGAAAATTCTGAATTCAAACCTGTTGAGCTCCGCTTAAAAATTGACCATGTGTCATATCCTGCCCGAGCGGAGGAGTTGGTAAATATGATATTAGATAAGAATAATGGATACCATATGTAATTGCTAGCAAATTACTTGTATTAGATAGGAATACTTAAAACCATATAATTGAGTAGATATTATTTGTATAAGGAATATTGGATATCGTATACCTGTGTGAAAATTGGATATCGTTTACCTATGTGATAATTATCGTATCAAGAATGGTTATTTGAAACTACATTCATTTATAAAGGATTGGCATTATTTGTTACTTGAAACCATATAATTGTTTGTAAATTATTAGTCTTTGATAGGAATACGTAAAACCATATGATTGTAGATAAAATTGTATTAACTGGTTAATTCAATATTTGGATAGCTTTGGGATTTTTTAAAAACATTTTTCTGATAAAGTATGAAATGTTAAAAGTCTTATTTAGTAAGGTTTTACCTACATACAGAAGATAATTGTTTTAGAATTATTTTGTTGGTTTCTAGTTTCTTTTTATATTTCTCATTCTCTTTTCTTTCTTTCGTAAGTTTATATGTGTGTGTCTTCTTTTTTTAATGGGTTTCGTAAACTTATATGTGTGTGTCTTTCGTAAGCTTATATGTGTGTGTCTTTCGTAAGCTTATATGTGTGTGTTTTTTTTATATTTCTCATTCTCTGTTCTTTCTTTCGTAAACTTATATATGTGTGTCTTCTTTTTTAATGGGTTTCGTAAGCTTATATGTGTGTGTCTTTTTATATTTCTCATTCTCTTTTCTTTCTCTCGTAAGTTTATATGTGTGTGTCTTCTTTTTTTAATGGGTTTCGTAAACTTATATGTGTGTGTCTTTCGTAAGCTTATATGTGTGTGTCTTTCGTAAGCTTATATGTGTGTGTTTTTTTTATATTTCTTATATATGTGTGTCTTCTTTTTTAATGGGTTTCGTAAGCTTACATGTGTGTGTCTTTTTATATTTCTCATTCTCTGTTCTTTCTTTCGTAAGCTTATATATGTGTGTCTTCTTTTTTTAATGGTCTTCGTAAGCTTATATGAGTGTGTCTTCTTTTTTAATGGGTTATTTTATGCTAAAGCCGGCCTTGCATATATTCATCAACCCCTCTGCACGTGCAGGATGTGACACAAGGTTTGTTTTAAGAGGAGTTGAAAATGTTTTCATTCTCCTAGAGCGGTTTGAAGAACCCTATCTGCCCTAATATTTACCCATAGATGAAGAGAAAATAATTGGATTCATATCTTCCCTAATGATAATAACGCTATGTGGAATGAAAAGGTTCTCCTCTAGGAATTGAGCTTGGATCGTCGAGTTCAATTCCTTAGACAGTAACCATTGCACCATGAACGCCACCAAAGCCAGCCTTCTACAAGATACTATTTAACCCATAGCTGTGGGCGGGGATTAAGGAGGTTCATTTCTTTCCTTGGAATTCAAACTCGTTTACTTCGAGGCCGCAGTCTAGCACTTGCACCATCAGGAATCCCCACCTGCATGTTTCTTGATAGCACTTTTTTTTGTTATTTACCATTTTGACGAGTTAGATGGAAGAGTACCTTTTAAAGTCAGACATCTTCTCCTAAAAGTACTGGGGAGTCCCCGAGGTTTAATGTCTAAAGTGCTGGACTGTGATATCGTAATAGGCGAGTTCGAATTCCAGTCGCGTTAAAAATTCATGTTCGGACTAATTTCATTGGAAAAGGCATGAACTTCTTTATCCCTTTGCTATTAGCTAAATACTGCCGCTTCTGTTCTTTTTGGCATTAAATAACCCGTGAAGGTTGGTATACCATGAAACAAAAGGCCAAACCATAAAATGCTTAAATTATGAGTTTCATATTCATAAAAAATACAGGTTCTTCTTTTTCTTCTTTAAAACTGTGGGGATTTTGTAATTAATTTTCCATTAAACAGACTCATTTTATGTTATTCTTTGTTCCAGACATTTCGGCAGGGTACTCTTCGGCCTTCTTTTGTATTTCTTATGGAATCAACGGTGTTAACAAGCAATTGTGATGTTCTACACAAACGTGAAGAATTTTTCCTGTTATTGATTAGTCGTGTCACTTCGGTCATTTTTTTAAACGGAAGTGACATGACGGAAGTAACGTGACGAACCATGAATAATTAATCAGTGAAAAAGGTTATTCGCATTTGTATGAAATGCTACCATTCTTTTTTAATGCTCGATTTATTTTTTTACACAGCACTGTTAAGATTTGCTAGAATATTCAGAAAAGTTCTGTTGACCTGAGGAGACTTGTCTCTAAGACTTCTGTGAAAAACCACCAGGTAAACTCAGTAGATACTCGAGACCATTCTTGAAGTGGTCGAGGGAAGAAATTCAACAAATGGACGAGAGGATAAAAACTAATGACGATGTATAAGGCTTTACATCCCAGAGATGACATTGCTTTCTTTTCAAGAAAAGAAGGAGAAATACTCACCAGTACTGGAGATACTATTTACCAATCCCTCCGCTCGGGCAGGATGTGACACAAGGTCAATTTTTAAGCGGAGTTTAACAGGTTTGAATTCAGAGTTTTCCTTCTCCTAGACTAGTTGCCTAACCAAGGCTGAAGAACCTAGTCTGTCCGGCTATTTACCCATAGCTGGAGGGAGAATAATTGGATTCATACCTTTCCCAAGGGTATTAGTGCTATGTGAAATGTAATCAGTATCGTCCAGGATTTGAACTCGTATCGCCGTGATCATTTCCTACGGCGATAACGACTACACCACGGGCACCACCAGTACTGGAGATAGAGTCGGTAAATTGATACGAAGACACGACGACTACATAAAAACAGCACAGAAAGACAAATTACAGTAAGCAGGAACAGCACAAACAACACAAGTTGGTTGGTTGGTTGGTTTTACGGCGTTTCAATCCTTTTCGGGTCATTTAACGCCGAATTTAATTTTAAACAATTCGGTTGAGTATAAGTATGGTTTTTGCTTACAATCTATTAAAACAGTTCTATTTCAAACAATTTAGTTTAGCCAAAGTATGCATTTTAAATGTCAAAAAGTCCTATTTTAGTCTAACCGTTCTAATTCAAACAATTCAGTTTAGTATAAGTGTAGTTTTTGTTTACACATTGTTAAATGTCAAAACAGTTCTATTTCAAAAATTCAGTTTATTGTAAGGGCAGTTTCAATGTGAAAAACAGTTCTATTTCAAACAAATCAGTTTAGCATAAAGAATAGTTCTATTTCAAACAATTCAGTTTAGCATTAGCACGCAGTTTAATAGTCTAAACAGTTATGTTTCAAGCTGTTCAGTTTAGCATAAGTACGCATTTTAGTTCTATTTGATCCATAGATAGGGCGCTATCAGGTTCTACCACTCCGAGACAGATTGGAGTCGGTAGCGATGGCAATAAAGAGGCACTTCGCATTCTCCAAAGCTCCGGTATTACCGGAGCCTCAACATTAGATTGTTTAGTGTCATATCCAGGAAACTCTTTGTTGGGGGTTTACCCCTCTGTAGATGTCGGTGTATTCTACAGCACCAGCCGACTAGGCAGCAACAAACAACACAAGGATCAACAGAACAATAATAACTGGAAAACAGAAATTGGAAGAAAAACAACTGTACGGATATTTCAAGCGGCAAACAAACGAAATCTCATACGAGAAGAATTGGACATGGCAAAGGAAAGGAAACCTTAAAAGAGAAACTGAATTCATTCTGATAACAGCACAAAACAACACCATAAGGACCAATTATGTTGAAGCTAAAATAGATAATATACACCAGAGTAGCAAGTGTGGGTTATGTGGTGACAGAGACTAAACAATTAATCACATAATAAGCGAATGCAGCAAATTAACACAAAGGGAGTTAAAGACTGGAAACGACTGGCTGAGAATGAAGGTCTACTGGGGATTGTGCAAGAAATTGAAATTTGATAAAAGTATCAAATGGTGCTGGCACAAGCCAGAATCCGTTCAAGAATTTCAAGATACTAACATATTCCCAAATCTCGACCCGAAGACCAAGCCTTGTGATAATTAAAAAAGAAAGAAAAAGAATCTATCATAATCTTTGCCGCCCCAGTGAAAAAATAAATAAATAAAAAATAAGCAAAAAAAAAAAAAAAACGAATCTTTTCCGTCCCAGTGAAAAAATAATCAAAAAACGAATCTTTGCCATCCCAGTGAAAAAATAAGCAAAAAACGAATCTTTGCTGTCCCAGTGAAAAAAAATAAAAATAAAAAATAAGCAAAAAACGAAGAGATACAAGTACTTAGACCTGGCCAGAGAACTAAAAATTCAGTGGACCATGGGAGTAACTATGATAGCAATTATAATCGGCGCCCTTTGAACGTTCCCCAGAAGCTTGGTTTGGTTTCTTTGTTTAATGGCATATCAACCTTTGTAGGTTATTTAATGCCAAAGTCACCCTTCTAGAAGAGCAGTAGGGGTACTATTTAACCCTTAGTTAGGAGGGTAAGGGGGTTCATACATTTCCTAAGGGTATTTGTCCAAAAGTGAACGTAATAGTGCGACTTAGTTTCGAACTCGCTTACTACAATTCTGCAGTCCAACGCTTTAACCTGAAGATCTAAGGAAACTTTCTCTTATTAGGATTCCAGTGAAATACCCTAAGCTAGTCCCGTTGTGAAAAGCTCGCAAGAAGTAGAAAACAATGATAATAATTGTAATGTTGTGATGAAACAGTTAATCACATAATTATGGAATGCAGTAAACTAGCATAAAAGAAATACAAGTCTCTTAAGATAAACTATTAAGATTGCTACCTAGAGTTTCACGCCGTGCGACGATTCTTTTTAGTTTTCCGTCTACTATGCTGATATATATTTGGTAATATTCGTACTCTCCTCTGCTGAAGGTACATAAATTTTGGTTAAAGGGGAAATTAAGAATAATTTGATTTTCTGAACCTGGTGATTAGTTGAACAAAAGAACAGAGTGGGTATCAAAGTGCTGGTATGAAAATAATTTTTTACTATATTACCAACTCGCTGATTAATATTTGTTTGGTGACCACACTTATGTACATTCAGTGGAGGAGAATGCATATATTACCATGCATATATAAATGCATATATAAATGATATGTGTATATATATATGAATATATATAGATATGTGTATATATATATATATATATATATATATATATATATAAATGATATGCATATATAAATGCATATATAAATGCCTTTACCGTATTTCATGGCTTGAGAATTATTAAAAATGATGATTAACAAAGCTTTAGATAAAAGTAAAAGAAAATCTTTTTTTTTTTATTTTATCTTTTAAGACATTTTTTTCCTGCAAGTAAACATTTTTATAAATTGGAGTTGGCCGACCGACTTTCGTACATCAGCTATATAAGGTTACAGGACGCCATCGAGAGGACCAAGATGGACGATAGGGGCAGATGAAGAGAGAGAGAGAGAGAGAGAGAGAGAGAGAGAGAGAGAGAGAGAGTGTGTGTGTGAGAGAGAGAGAGAGAGAGAGAGAGAGTGTGTGTGTGTGTGTGAGAGAGAGAGAGAGAGAGAGAGAGAGAGAGTGTGTGTGTGTGTGTGTCTGGGAATTCCGAGCTATCAACACGATTTGAAGATTTGGTCGGGTTGGGTTTGGTTTCATGGCATATCAACCATTATAGGTTATTTAATGCCAAATCCATTTTTATACATATAAGAAGTTCTATTTCAAACAATTCAGTTTAGTATAAGTACACTGTTTAGTTCAATTTAACTGATAGATAGGACCCTATCAGATGCTACTACTTCTTGCCAGAATGAACCTGGCGTACTCCGCATTACTCGAAGCTCCAGCATTACTGAAGCCTCACCATCAGATTGTTTAGTATCATATTCAGGACACTCGTTGGGGGAATACAACTCCTCTGCAGAGATGCAGTCGGTGTATTCTACACCCCCAGCCGATTAGGCCAACGTCTTGATGATTGTAATCAATTTGTAAATACATAATCCAGCAAAATGATCTGAATTTAGAATTACCTCTGCATAGGTGGTAGTAGCAGTAGTTAAGTGGGAGAGGGGATATGTTTTTGAGCAGCAGCAGCAGCAGCAGCAGCAGGTATGCAGTTTTATCGCATGAAACTATGATGGTTAATTGTTGTGATGATGGCAAAAGAAAGATACGTTGAACACAAAAAGGTAGATAGAAAAAACATATATATTCAAGTAACGGAAACCAGATACAAGTGAACTGGGTTAGACAGTAGTTAGCTGAGAGTCCAGTCGGGTAGCAACTATTGTGCACTATGCTAGTGGTGTCTCACGTGATTGTGTCACGTGGGTTTGGATCAACCTGGTGAACTCCTGTCAACGCTCTGTTGACGTGTATTTATGGAGGAGGGTGAGTCCAATATGTTGGGAGTACAGCAGTAATGTAGCAGCAATTTCGTCCGTAAGAGTCATTCTCTCCCTTGCAAAACTTATGAAATTAGAACATTTAGAATATATTCACTTAAATTTTCAAAAATTTAGCAGTAAACAAAGTAATTACAGATAAGATGCAAAATATTTTTATTTAATAGTTGAACATTCTGGCTTCATAAAATATCCCTTAAACAAACTAGATTAATTTTTCTGAATTAATAGTATAATTTTTTCTCCAAGCAATGGAGAGAAAAATATGGAATAATCCAATATTAAGGAAAAAAACTCATGGAAAAAATTAAAATTAATACTTAGTTGCTCCTTCAGGAGCTTTTAGGACAGCCTTGATTCTTCCAGGCATGAATTTCACTAATTTAAAACAATAATCTTTATTAATGTGGTTCCATCTTTCTTGACTAGCAGTGAATAAATAAAGCCTTCCCATGGACTATTTACACCATAAATTTTCAATTGAATTTAGATCCGGAATGCTCGTTGGCCATGTCATTGATTTTATGTGCCTTTCATGAACAAAAGCTTTATTCTCCTTTAGTTTGTTTGAGTTATATTTCGCGAAGTTTGAATGTTCAGCTATAAAAGAAAATCCAGGCGTTTTATCTGTTATTAGTTATTTATTACTAAATAAAAAAAAACTATGTGAACACCCTCAAAATTAGTCGATTGTATATTTTTTCCCCAAGGTAGTATTACTTTATTTTCATTTTTGTTATTTTGTTTTAAAAATATTTCTTAAGTAATCCCCTTACGATTATTTCCCTCGGCGATACCTGAAGGCTTAAGTCTTTAAATGTAGGCCGCAGATGAGTGACGAGCTGAAAGTCAGAACAATACCAAAGGCAATGTTTTGGCGAGCGGAAGAGTTTATCATAGGTGAGGCTCTTATAGTATTTAGCTGGTGGGGCTAAAAAATATCAACTGATTTCCATTGTAAAATTGTGTAAATTTTTGCGCAAAAATAGGCCCAAGAAGCTGTAGGTTTTTTTAAAAATCTGTATTCTTGTATTAATTGACCAATCGGCGCTCACGAGCTCTTCTTAAAATTTCTTGCGATTTCACAGACGACAATATTTGAATTTTCAGAGCTAACCTTTACGAGTGAGATCGACTCTCGTAGGGAGTCCCATTCATACTCCTTTGTGCCACATCTAAGCAAATTTGCTTAGCATCTGACTTCAGGCACAAAATTTGAAGGGTCAAAACCCAAAATTATCTCAGAAATCTTTTCCTTCCAAGATCGATTAAAATACATTTTTGTAACCAATAATAATCAATGATAAATAATCAACTTTTTAAACATCAACTTCAGGCCATATTTCAATCATTTAAAATAAGGCGATAGAATATTCACATATCCGTCAATATCATCTTGGTATGTATTTGTTATTTGCTCATTTCTTTCGTTCAGAATATCTTGAGTAAATTATATTATTCTCCAAGATTTAAAAGAAATCAATTCATTAGAACTAGTCTCAATTTAATATAGGAAAAAATATTTGACGAACATAATTAACTTTTGTTTGTTTATATTTTAATGTATTGGAAATATTCATACTAATATAAGAGTATTTTCACCTGTTAATTGTTTGATTTTGCATATAAACAGACATTAACGATGCTTTCCAACTACATAGTGACATATACGTGAGAAAAGTACATAAAATAATATATTGTCTATTTAAGGTTGAAGAAAATAATACTTTGAATGAAGTAACTTTTCGGAGAATATTTACGCTCTAATTTCATCTTGTCTCACAAGAAAAGACTTTATACTTTCTGTTTATCAACAAATTTTTTACTCAAGTTAACAAAGACATGAATATCACTTATACACACACACACTAATATTATCTTTTCTTACAAGAAAAAACATTGTAACTTCTGTTTTTCAACAAACTTTTTAGTTAAGTTAAAGAAATAAAATTCTTTAAATTTTCAGGCCGTTGTTTTATTCTGTCATTTACACATTGATCCGCGACACATTTAGACGATATAATCTTTAAAACAATGTGATGACAATAACAAAACAACTTAGCAAATATTTTTCTTTCTTATGGAAAAATAGTTTCTTTTTTAATTTGATATATGTTGTCTTTTTTTAAATTTACATTCCAAAAACCAGAAATCGTTCTGTACGATCGCGTATTTCAAAAATTTCTTAATAAAGATCATTTGTAATTCATTTTAGGATACAAAAAATCTTATTCTTTCTAAAACTCTTTTTGTTGATAATTTTATTTTATCCTTTTACATTTATTTTATCGTAAAAAGATTAGAATCTGAAACATATTTGAGTTAAATAACGTCAATAACTGAAAAAGATTCTAACTTCCATTTTTCAATCCTTTAATTTATTTTATTATTTTATTGTCAGAAAAATTAAAACAAATATTAAATAAAGCGTAAGAAATTGAAATTTTCCATTCAAGCTTTTCGTTATGCATGAATAACATTTCATTCATTTTCAACGAGAAAATGTTCTGTTTTTCTTTAATAAAAACAAAAACAAACCCCAAACAAAATAAAACAAAAAACAAAAACAAAACAAAAATAAGCAAACGCACAAACCCAATAAATAAATCCATTATTAAACAAAACAAGTCAAGTAACCTAGATTATAATTTTATGTGATAAACATTTTAGATTTGGTAAATTTTCAAAATACACTTAACATCTCAACAGCAGATTACTTTCTCAACATAGAACAAAGTATTGATTTAAAAGTTCAAGACTAGAAAATGACTTTATTGTATTGTTTATCGCTCCCGAAAAGTCACGAGAAGAGCCTTATAAGGTAAGACTGAGCGATTGATTTCAAGGGTATGTCAACATGTCTCGGGTTATTTTATGCCTAAATTAGTTAGTTAGCTTTATGGCATATCATCCATTTTAGGTTATTTAATACTAAATCCTCTTTATAGATATGTATCAAATATTTATGATGTGGTTTGGTTGGGTCTTATGCCATATCAACCATTCTAGGTTATATAATGCTGAATCTACTTTATACATATCATATTTACCCAACCCCTCCGCTCGGGCAGGATATGACACAAGGTCAATTTTTATGCAGAGTTTAACAGGTTTGAATTCAGAGCTTTCCTTCTCCTAGACTAGTTGCCTCACCACGGCTGAAGAACCTAGTCTGCCCTACTATTTTACCCATAGCTGGAGGGAGAATAATTGGATTCATACCTTTCCCAAGGGTATTAGTACTATGTGAAATGCAATCAGTCTCGTCCAGGATTTGAACTCGTGTCGCCGTATTCATTTCCTACGACGATAACCATTACACCACGGGCACTTCCTAAATATCATCATTATCATGTCGTGCCGCTAGCACGGATATCCCTGACCCTCTCTCGCCACTTCTCCCTATCGTTCATCGCCTCTGGCAGGTCTTCTGGGCTACATCCCGTATCCTCACATAGCTGCTGAATATATGTTCGAGCTGGTCGTCCTGCTTTTGCGCGGCCATATGTGGGGGTTCATAGGAGTACATCACTTATGAGCTCGTCCCTGCTTCTCCAGCAGTATCTGCATGTCTGGTTCGTCTAAATTGGATGGTTTTCGTGATGGGAGGCAGGTGGCCGTAGAGTTGGTGCCTTGTTGGGTGTTGCCTCCAGGACTTGTTCAATATTGCTCGCAGGATTTTTGTATAATTGCCGTCTAGCTTCTTCTCCAGCCGTTTAGTTAGCGTCCAAGTAGTGCATCCATACAGCAGTATCGATACGACCGCTGCCTGGAAGAAACTGCGTTTCATTTTATCGGTCAGGTCCTATTTCCATATGATCAATAGTCTCTCGATAGCTGTCCATGCCTTCGTTAGCCGCGTGTCGATGTCCTTTTCGGTTGATGAGATGCTGCTTCCTAGGTAGGTGAATTTGTCTACTAGTTTCAGAGGGGTTCCGTCTAGTATGGAGATGTTGCCTGTTTGATTATAGCTCATAAGTATATATTATTTGTAAACATATTTTGTTGATAACATTTTCAAATGAGTCTGAGCTCATTTTTTTGCATACAGTACATCACTTATGAGTTAATTTGCGATACAACAACAACAATTCAATAACAGTCATTTGTTTGCAAATATTTAAATGGATATACATAAATGATTTGTTAGCGAATAGTTTGTTGGTAATTTCATTTTTAAATGACTTAGAACTAATTTTTTTGCTCACGAGTATTGCTATTGTTTCCACTAAGTTTCAGTTATTGCTACCTAACACTATTAATTCAATATCAATCATCTGTTTGCACACAGTGAAGTGGTTACAAGTATTACTAATTATTTTACTGAACATTTTACTTTTTTGCATAAAGGTAAAATATTTTCAAGTATTACTATTTAACTCTAAAGATTCAATTAAACATCAGTCATTTGAATGTCAAACAGTTGTATTTAATCCAAAAATAGGACCCTATCAGGTGCTACCACTCCGGGTCAGAGAGGACCTGGGAATAATAGCAATGAAGATGTATTCCACATTCCCCAAAGTTCCAAGGATTGAGCCTCGCTATCAGATTGTTTTATGTCATATCCGGGACATCCGTTGGGAGGGTCCCCCCCTCCAGAGATGCAGCCGGTGTATTTACAGTTCCAGCCGACTGGGCTGTATAAATCATTTGCACATATTTAAATGGTTTCAATGATTGCTATCTAACACTAATTCTATTCCAATATTAATCGTTTGTTTGCAGACACTGAAATGCTTATCAGTATTGCTATTTAGCACAAATTATTCTATTCAACACTATTCCTTTGTTTGCACACACTCAAGTGGTTCCAAGTATTGCTATATAATACCAATAATTCAATTTAGGCCCATAGATTTATGGTATGGTTTGGGTTGGTTTAATGGTATATCAACCATTGTCGGCTATTTGATGTCAAATCCGGTTTATGCATATAGATTAGACATATTTAATTTAGTCAACAAAGTTAAATCGTTTCAAGTATTGCTAAGTATCACTAACAACTCAATAAAACCTCAGTCATTTGTTAACACAGTTAAATGATCAAACGGTTCTATTTCAAACAATTAAATTTTGCATAAGTAATTTGTTTGCTCTCAGTTTAATTATCAAACAGTTCTATTTGACTTGTAGGTAGTGCCCTTTCAGATGCTACCACTCTGGGCCAGAGAGGACCTGGTAGCGATGGCAATGAACTGGTACTGGCACATTCTCCAAAGCTCCAACATTTCTGGAGCTTCAGCATCAGATTGTTTAGTACCATATCCAGGACACTCATTTGGCTCTTACCCCTCAGCAGAGATGCAACCGGTATATTCTACAACCCCAGCTGACTGGACTAGTCATTGGGGGAGACTTATCCCTCAGCAGAAATGCAGTCGCTATATTCTACAACCTCAGTCGACTGGACCAGTCATTAGGGGAGTGTTACCCTTCAGCATAGATGCAGTCGGTATATTCTACAACTGCAGCTGACTGGGCTGTTTATGAGGATTGGAAATTGTGTTCATTATTTATTCATGTAATTGTTTCTTTTTTTTGCACACAATTATATAATATCAAGTATTTCCATCTAGTACAAATAACTTGCACGCATTTTTATGCTTTCAAGTATTCCTATCTAATATTCATAATTACACTGGCCAACTCGATTTTTGGTGCCAAGAAAAAAATCATATTTTTTGACTAATTTGATGGTGTTGATTCAGAAAATGACTTTACTTTTATGTTAGTTATCGTTTTTGCTGTATTGTAATTGTTCATTTTTTGAAAAAAAATCAATTTACGATCTTGGCTGACCGCAAAAATTTAGTTAATAAAGGTCGTAGAACCCCATCAATTTTAGGGTAGGCCGAACAATTTATGCCAACCCTCTGAAATAAACTATTGGTATTTTGAGTTAAAAAAATTGAAAATAGAAGTACCGAATTTTTCCAGTTTATCGCCAGAATTCAAATTAATAAACCTAATAATTAATTTGACATAAAAATATGAAAATCTTCAGTTTGCTGTTCGTAAATGTATCTCATCAGTTTTGTAACTTCACGATGGAAGGAAACCAAACACATTGATTGATTTTGTTTTCTCAGATGGAAAAAAACTCCAACTAAAGACATCCCAATTGAATGAATCTATTCCGTTGTAGATGATGAATGTTATGAATATTATGAAAATGTACATTCATATCCTTGCTCTTGAGGTCATAATAATTACGTGGATGCATATTTCTAATCCTCTTGGGAAGACGTGGCTCTGGAGGTGACCGTGTCCTCTGTAAAGAGCACGGATGTAAACTGCAAGCCACATTCGGGTTAATTGGCCGTGCAATTACCATGACTAGTTAATTTGACGTCACTTGTGTGCGCTATGAACTGTTGGCTCAGTCGTAGAGTTTCGGCTCTGCAATCTGTGGTCGCTGGTTCGATCCCTAGTGGTGGAGATCCCGTATTACACTGCTGATGAGACCTAATAAGGTTGAAACAGCTATCCAGTGTTTCCATATGTCGCGCGTAAGTGCTTGCCGGATTTTCTGGTAATTCAATTCATAACATAATTCCTCTACTTATTGAAAAAAAAAAGGAAATGTACATTATGAATATTGTTTCACTATAATATCAGGAACACTCATTAAGGGTGATGAATTTGTTAATTCAATGAATGACTTGGAATTACACGCTTGGACATCGTTTGTTGACGTAGTAAAAAAAATTCTTAGACAATCGTCGGTCCGAAGACTGCAAGGAGTTAGTGGACAAGCTGTTGAAAAGTTTACGGGACATAAGCGCTAATATGAGTATTACGGTTCAATTTTTACAAAGCCATCTAAATAAATATCCAGATAATTGCGGTGATTTGAATCATGAGCAAGGAGAACGATTCCAGCTGGATATCAAAACAATGCAAGAGCGCTACCAGGGACAGTGAGACAAACAAGTGATGACTGACTACTGCTGGAGTATCTGAAGAGACTTAAATAACACTGAACATGACAAACTATCAGGGAAGATAAAAATTTTACTATAGTTCTTATGTTCACGAAGGTTTTATTTCTGCTGTCAGTTTATTAAATGAGTTGATGAATATTTTTGTTGGTCTTTGTATATTTAATCGTGTTATTTTTAAAGACTTAGGGTCTGATTGTTATTGCAAAAATTGTATTTCTCTATAAGCAGACAAATATTTGTTGGTTTAATAACGATTTGAGTGGTTTCTACGATTTTACTTTGAGAAATATTGTCATTGGTCAATATAATATATACAGAAAACAAATGAGAAAATGCATTTTCCCCCAAAATGAGGCATTTCTTTACAGCAAAACGGGAAGTTAACCATTTTCAGATTCAACGTCCTTAAGTTAGCCAAAAAAAGATGTTTGGTGCCTCGACACCATTTCAATTTTTTTGTTTTATATAGTTTCAAATAGTTATATCTATATAATAATCCTCAATAAACAATTATAGCTTCAAATATTCTTATTACGGTTTCTTTGTTTAATGGCATATCAATCTTCGTGGGTTATTCAGTGCCAAATCCATAGCTTGCAGAAGAACAATAGTGATATTATTTAACCCACAGAAGACGGAGATATGGGGTTTCATAACTTTTTCAAGGGTATTAGTCCAAACGTTAATGTAATTGCACCACTGGAATTCCAACTCGGTTACTTCACAGCCTCATTCCTCCTCGGGGACTCCCCCTGTTCCTTTTACATATAATTTACAGTTATTGACTATCAAGTGTTCTTATGAAATATGAATAATTTGTAAACAAATGTATTTGGCCCATAAATTAGATGCTAACAGGTTATATACTACTCAGGATCAGAGTGGACGTGGGAGTAATAGGAATGAAGCAGTACTCCACACTTCCTAAATCACCAGGAAATTAACCTCACTATCAAATTCAGTTTAGTATCCTACCTAGAACACCTCTTTTAAAAGGTATTTCTGTTCTGCAGTCAACGTATTCTAAGTCCATCAATTGGGTTCAGCTATCATATAGTTAAATCCTCAAAATATGTTTTAAAAAAAAAAAAGAAAAAAGAAAAAAAAAAAGATTTAGAATGTAGAATAAAATGACGATAAAAATGTACTGCCAGAATAATTTGTTGAAAATTGAATAAAACTCGTTACTGTGTACAGATAGATCTCATTCATTCTAAAGGTGGAGATGAACTTTAATTTTTAGCCAATCATCTAATAGAGAACATATGACGTCACCATCTGGTCCTAAGATCTCGCAGAGGCAGCTAGTCTTGTTAATGTCGATGGTTATGTATTCGCAATATTGCTACGAAAAGAAGAATTAAAATAATTTCATTATGAGTTTTGAAAAAGATACTTGGCATAATCTCTTGAATTAATTTGTTAAGATTACAGAAGTCAAAGTCTCTTTTGAACAGAGTGTGTTAAAAAGTTGCATCAGCTTGAAATTAACAAGTTCGTTTTAAATAGAATACGTGGTGTCTTCAAAAGTCACCTAAGAAAGAAATGAACTAGTTCTTTTTAAATGAAATACATAGTCTGTTCAAAAGTCGCCTCAGCAATACATGAATGAGTTGCGTTTAAATGAAATACACAGTGTGTTTTAAAGTCGACGTAGCAAGAAAGAGACAAGTTGCTTTTAAATGAAATACATAAGTCGCCTAAGCAAGAAATGAATGATTTCCTTTTAAATGAAATACATAGTGTGTTGAAAAGTCGCCCCAGTAAGACAAGGACGGTTTCCTTATATATGAAATACAGAGTGTATTCAAAAGTCACCTTTGCAAGAAATGAACAATTTTCTTTTAAATGAAATATGTGATGTGTTAACCATGACAAAAATTAACGATGAAGGAAATGTTAATTTTATCCAAAAGAATCTCCCTTGGAATTCAACATTCTTATACGAGTTTAAACGGTTTCTTTGTTTAATGGCATATCACCTTTTGTGGGTTAGTTAATGCCAAAGCAATCATTGTCAAATAAGTGACGTCATTTAACCCAAATCTAGGTAGGATAAGGTAGTTCATGCCTTTCCCAAGAGTTTTACTTCGAAAATAAACATAATTGGGCAACTGGAGTTCGAACTCGCTTACTACGATGTCACAGCCGAGCACTTTAGCCACGGCCACTACTTCTTTTTTGATAAAGTACCAAGCTGTGACGTCATACTGTTTTCAAGATCCTCACTGTAGTTTAGCAAGCAAGAAAAAGTTACACCGAACTGGGTAGGATGTGTATGTTGGGTGCTGCACGTGCATAATCCTGTGTTTCACAAAATAGTAGCTGTTCAAAAAGTATTTCTTTTCAAACAGGCACTGATATATTCGGAAAGCAAACTAGACATCGCTTTAGCACTTGAGTTGCCCAGTTGTGAACAGTCCTTCGTTTAAATTTTAGATCATTTGAAATAGAATTAAATAATATTTAAAGCTTCAGTCAGAATACATTTTATCACATTTCATCAGCAGAATACATCTTAAATAATTGGTTAAAGAAGGAATACGAAATTTTACTACACACACACACACACACACACACACACGCACACATATATATATATATATATGTAATATAATTGCGGAGGGATTTCGTTTTATATATCTTGCCTTTCGGTTTAGTTAGGATGAGAGCCTTTCGCTTAGCGCCGCAGGTGTTCACGCGCGTGAGCGGAGAGGATGTGTCATTCAGAGATGTCAAAATGAAAATCCCAGTTAAGGATTGGAACCAGGGTATTTGGGTGACGTCACGCACCGGAAGCGTGGGCTGAGATTTGAGAAAAAGCAGTTAGTTGAGTTCCCGCCTCGGAAGAAAAAGGTTGACTTTCAGAGCTGGGCGAGGCCAGACGACTTTGTGCGCTACGGGTGCCGCGCGTTGGTGGGTTGAAAGCTGAAGATGTAAAAGCAGTCAGCATAGAAAGATTGTGTCTCTCTCTCCTCATGTCGAATAACCTTTAACTCAAAGGTAATAAAAAAATTCCGTACCTGAACCAATTTCGTAAAGTTTCGTGTTTTTAGATTCCCTATGTCTATTTCACACATCCCTATATTATGGGTATATAAATATATATATATATATGCAAATTTCATTAAACATAATAGACACCTTATGCCTACATATCTTCTTCTGGATCCGTTCGAATTCCCGTATTACTTTTATCGTATTCGGGGAGAATTGATTTAGGTATTGTCCATAGTTGTATGTATCCCTAGTACTTTCTGCCCGACTTTGGGCCATCATCAGGGGAGAATCTGTTACAAAAGTGATGTAACTTTTGTTTTAGCAAATTACTACTGTGTAAGGACGTCTTTGCTGTTGGAGATTATGGCGCTTGCTTTTAAATGTAATTCTGTAAATAGTGCCAGTAGCTAAAGACATTTAAGTACGTTAGCACTGGTTTGAAAATTAATTCTATTGAGTGCTGGTTGCAGGTTTCTAATATATAGTGCTTCGAGAATCTGAAGTTTTTGTTTATTATTTTGATGTTCGAGTATTGTTGTGTTGTCGGTGAGAATTTTTCGTAGTTGTGTTGTTGGGCATGAATGGTTTTTTAAATGCTGAGCTATTGAACTTGTGTCAGAAAGGTGCATTGTAAGTCTCCTCGACAAGGTAGTTGAGGTTAAACCAACATATATATTATTATTATCAGAGATACAATCTCCTAGGGGACATTTAAATTCATATATAACGTTGGTTTATTGCAGCACCAAAATCGAGGGAGAGGAGTTTTATCGTAACTAAATGCACTACAATTATAAATCCGATGAAAAAATAATGAAAACATTGATTCACAAAAACATACTCCCCACTGATCCTAATAAAAAAAAAAAAAAACTTATTATATATTATAACAAGTTTAAAACCTCGAATTTGGTCATTAGAAAAAACTATCTATTGAGAATGTTGGCACAATTGAGAATGTTGGCACAATACAGCCTGATCTTAGGTAGAATGACTAAATATCAAGAATAGTATAAAATGATAGAAAATATCTGCGCAAGTAATCTTTTGTTTGTCTCTCTTTCTCTCTTTCTCTACTGCTCCGGCTCTCTTTACCTCGAGAACTCTTGAGAATGGCGTTGCGTGGGTGGATTCAGTAAATTTGGAGACGTGGTTTTCTAACGAGATCAAAATACGCGCAGGAAAATGAACGCTGTTTGAAAATTAGTAAAGCAAACTACTCACCTCGATTTATATATATATATATATATATATACGTGTATAACTTTATATATATATATATATATATATATATATATATATATATATATATATATATATATTACGGCATTAAGTTGCATCTGATGATGAGGCTTCAGTTCTGGAGCGTTGAGAAATGTAGTGTACTCCTTCCTTGTAATTATCTCCAGATTGTTAGGGTCCCATCTATGAATCAGATAAAAATATTTAATCATTTTACATACTTGAAACCATTTAACTGTGCGCAAGCAAATCATTAATATTAAATAGAACATTAAGACTTTGACAACACTATTTGAAATCATTTAAATGAGACCATATAAAATATTAGTATCAAACGCGTAATGACATCAACGGCCGAAAGTAAACACGTTTTTTAAAAATCACAAACTGCACTAAAAATGAAGATAAACGTACAATGTATTTTAGTTGATCTGGCATATATATATATATATATATATGTGTGTGTGTATGTGTGTGTGTGTGTGTGTGTGTGCCTGATCAACTAAAAGGAGAAATATATATATATATATATATATATAGTATATATATATGTGTGTGTGTGTGTGTGTGTGTGTGTGTATAATTCTTTTAAATACCCTGTCCAGTGGCAAAAGTGACTTGGTAGCGTCAGGAGTGGCAGTACCGCCTTGAGCTACCGAAACTGTGTTATCCCTCCTGGTTGGCGGTTAATGAGAGCAGGGTATCGCACGTGCTTTCACACGTTGTATAATGAAAAAAAAAAAGATAGCAATATTTGAAACGAATAGAACTATTATTACTGAATAGAAATACTTGAAATCATTTAACTATGAGTAAATAGAATTATCAGTGTTTGATAGCAAAACTTAAAACAATTCAATTGTGCGTGAACTAAGGCAATATTTGCAATTATTTAACTGTTTGTAAAAGTAACCATTATTGTTAGATAGCAATACTTTTGTATAGTCATGATGATATCAATAGTAATAATAATAATACAGACAGACTCTATCGTTTCTGAGACAAATGGGTTTATTTCTTTCTGCCTTCAGCCCTTGGCGACGCGAGGAGAGAGACACAATTCATAAGGGCCTATGTTAACCATACTATTCTGACCCCCCCCTACACACGTGATGCATTTTATAGTGACTAAGATTTCAACTCATCTCTGCCGGTCGAGATCCAAACTGTTCTGATTTGATTAGATCCGAAAAACTCAACTGCTCATCTGCTTCCACGGTCGAACCTTAACTGTCTGTCTTTTTCAAAATCCTAAAATTCTCCGGCCATCTCTTCCGGTCGTGACGTCATCCACCCACTCAATTAAGTCCACCGGCCCGTCCAGCACCATTCCCTGTCTGAGAGTTTATCATGACTGATGATGATTGTGATATCTTTTCCGCGCGGGCGTGTGAGTGCACTTTCGGACTACAACACCCGAACCAGAGAGAGCGAGTTGTTCAAAGCCTTGCCAAACTAAATAACAAAATATAATTAACGAAAAATGATTAATATAATTAATCATTACCTTAATTATATAACAATGACATGTGTGTCCTCGATATGACACAAAACAATCTGTTGGTGAGGCTCCAGTGATGCTGGAGCTTTAGGGAATGCGGAGTACCTCTTAATTGCCATTGCTTCCAGGTCCACTTTTGCCCGGAATGGTAGTACCTGATAGAGCCCTATCTATAGGTTAAATAGAACTAAACTGGATACTTCTGCTGAACTGAATTGTTTGAATTAGAACTGTTTGACTCTACTGAATTGCTTGAAATAGAAGTGTTTTTTTACCAATAAACTGTGTACTTACATTCAAATTGCGTGCTTATGCTAAACGGAATTGTTTGAAATGGAACTGTTTTTGATATTGAAACTGTACTTACACTAAACTGAATTGTTTAATATAAAACTGTTTTGGCATTTAACTATGTGTAAACAAAATCTGTACTTATACTAAACTGATTAGCTGAATTAGAACTGTTTGACTAAACTGAATAGCTTGAAATAGAAATGTTTTTGACAATTAGACTGTGTACTCGTGCTAAACTGAATTGTTTGAAGTAGAACTGATTATTTGCTTAAAATGGATTTGGTGTAAAATAACCTACAAAGGGTGGTATGCCATAAAACCAACCAACCAACCAACAGTTAGTGTTAGATAGCAATACTTGAAACCATCTAACTGTGAGTAAATAGAAATATTTGTGTTAGATAGTAATACAAAAAATCATTTCATCATCATCATCATGTCGTACCATCAGCACGGATATTACCGACATTCTCCAGGCACCCTTCTCTATCGTCCATCGCTTCCCTGTAGGTCCTCAATGCTACAACCTGTATTGGCACAGAGCTGTTGTATGAAGGTTGTAGTTGATCGTTCTGCATTTGCTCGTCCATGTGAAAGGGTCCACAGGAGTACGTCACTTATGAGTTCGAAAAAGTCATTTAACTATGTGCAAATAATAGCAATACTTGGAACCATTTAACTGTGGTGGCAAATTGAACTGTGTGTTAGATTACGATACTTTAAATCATTTAACTGTGGTCCAATAGAATTATTGGTGTTAGATAGCAGTACTTAAAATCATTTAACTATTAAAAACATAACAATTATTTTTTGATAAGTATACTTGAAACCATTTAACTATATGCAAATAAAACAATTAGTATTAACGAGCAATACTTGTAACCATTTAACTGTGTGCAAATAAAACTTATGGTTTGATAAAAATACTTGAAACCATGTCACTATGGGTAAACAATAGCAATACTTGAAACCACTTAAGTGTGTGCAATAGAACTATTATTGTTTGATAGAAATACTTAAAACCACATCACTATGGGCAAACAGTATCAATAATTGAAACCATGTAACTGTGTGCAAATAAAACTATTAATTTTCGGTACCAATACTGGGAGCGATGGCAATGAAGAGATACCCCGCATTCCCTAAAGCTCCAGCATTACTGGAACTTCACCATCAGATAGTTTAGTGACATATCCAGAACACTCGTTGGTGGGTTGGTGGTGGTAGGGAGCTTACCCCTCTGCAGAGGTGCAGTCGGTGTATTCTACAGCCCCAGTCGACTGGGCAATGTTAGTGATACATAGCAATACTTGGAACCATTTAACTTTTTTGACATGCTAAACGGAATTGTTTGAAATAAAACTGTTTCATCATTCAACTGTGCGTAAACTAATGACTGATGTTTAATTGAATTGTCAGTGCTAAATAGCAATAGTTGAAAATATTTAACTGCGTGCAAACAAGTGATTAATAGTGAATATAATTATTCGTATTAGATAAAAATGAATGAAATCTTTTAACTGTGTGCCAAAAAAAAAAAAAAAAAAAAATGAGCTCAAGCTCGTTTAAAAATGTTATCTACAAATGTGTTTAGAAATCTTTCCGTACTTATCTTGAGTGTTCCTGTGGATTTTTTTATAGATACCTGCCAAATAAAGACATTGATATATTTCAAAAACATTTCAAAAAGATTTCCCTAGCCTTATACATATGTCTGTGCCCATCTTCAGAATCCTAAACTCGAGTATTTCTAATATTATCTGTCTAATAAAATGTTGGATATACTTCAAACACACTTCTAAGATTTCCCTAACATTGTACATGTCTTGTGCATCCTTAATTTGAGTATATCTTATAGATTCTTGTCCAGCAGATAGTTAGATATACTTCAAAGACACTTCTAAGATTTCCCAAACATTTTACATGTCTTGAGCAACTTTAATTTGAGTACATCTTATAGATTCCTGTCTAATAGATAGATATACTTTAAAGACACTTCTAAGATTTCTCTAACATTGTACATGTCTTGAGCAACCTTAATTTGAGTATATTTTATAGATTCCTGTCCAATAGATAGATATACTTCAAAGACACTTCTAAGATTTCCCTAACATTGTACATGCCTTGAGCATCCTTAATTTGAGTATATCTTATAGATTCCTGTCCAATAGACAGATGCATGTATTTAAAAGACACTTCTAAGGTTTTTCTAAGATCCTGCATCAGCTTGTGCTTATCTAGAGTGAACTCAACTCATTTGTAATAGCTACTTGTTTAAAAGAAAAAGATAAGCTTCAATGATTCTTCTAAGATTTCTTTAAATTGATGATCTTAAGTGTTTTTTAATTATGATTTTTTTATTGATACCTGTCTCATTGCTGGAATACTTCAAAGACACTTCTAAGATTTCCCTAACATTGTACATTTGTCGTCACCCTTCTTGAGTATGCGAAACTCAAGTATTTATCATATAACCTGTCTAATCGATTGCTGGATGTACTTCAAAGACTTTTCATTGATTTCCAAAATATTGTGCATTTGTATTTGCCTAAGTTGAGAATCCTGAACCCAAATATTTATCATATTACCCGTCCAATGAAATAATATATGCAAATGCTTGCAGCATTTGAGTCAGTTGGTGTTGGGGGCAGTGAAGGCCAGAGTCAGAGCCAGCTTGCAGTCTGTGAGAGCGCTCCGCGGAGGGCTGCTGCCCTCTGTCGGCTTCCGGTTGAGCAACCCCAGCTAAGATGCGGAAGAAGTGCTAAGTGGGGTATTGAAGATAACACAGCGTCCTATGGTGAAGAAAAGTTATCAGTTAATATAGCAACCTGTCTTAGTCTGTGTCCGTCCCCGTCTGTCTCTCATTCTCCACAGAGATTCAACCCCTTTTGAGAATAAAGTGTGAGAGATATATTTTTATAAAGAAGTGTTGTGGTCCTTCTTCCCTCATCATGGTATACAACACTTACAAGACACTTTTTAGATTTCTCTAACAGTCTGTGGTTATCTTGTTTGTCCTTAGATGAAGTATTTTCATCTTTATCTGATGATATTTTCTTCAACGTTGACAGTCCGCCGATGTATTTTTATTTCCAGTAAGCAAAACGCTAATCGGATGCGTTGAAGCGTATTGTTTGTCTATCACGTTCACGTCTCTGATGAAAGAGAGGGACCTGATAATGACGGACCGGGTTTTACCGGTTTCCGATTGTTTATTTTCTTTGATTCCTTTACTGGAGGCAAATAAGTTTGTCTCACACTCAAAAAAAGATGCACAGCTTTGTTCACAACAAACAAACAAACAAACAAACAAATAAATAAATAGATAAATGAATTAACTAAAAAAACAAAACAAAAACTGATCACTAAATTCTTTGCCAACACTCTTTATTGTGCTGTATCCCGACAGAAGTGCTCATGGCATAACGGTTATCAATATAGAAAATGGACTCGGCTATCTGAGTTCATTTCCTGAACGACGCTGTTTGCATTTCATATAACGCTAATATCCTTTGGAAAAGTATGGATTCACTAATTCTCCAACCACCACTGGCCATGGATAAAGAATTGCGTAAATAAAATAAGTAAAGTTGGCGACCGTTGTCGAGAGTGACTCGAAGGCTCCCTTTTCATTAGCTACTACGAAGAGGTGTTAGGAAAAGCACTATTCCTTTCCCTAGATTGCTACACTTTACTCTTGATCATTACCTTATAATACTGAGTGTTAAGGACGTATCTTGTACCATTTTTGAGTCTTTGGTATGGCTTCACCTGGGATTGAACCCAGGTCTCCCGGACCATTTGTTGTATAGTATACTGTGTCGTTATTAACAACGAGGAACACGTATGTATATAAAAATATAAGATTATATTTTTATTTTTGGCGATGATACTTGTGTGGAGCAGAAAAGCAATCGCAGAGAGTTTGCACACACGAAGGAGTTGTCGGGAGACGGAAGAGCCAGTGAACAACTGACTTTAGCCGAAATTCGGGAACTTACATAATCTACAACTCTCACGTGACCTGCAGCAATTCCTCTTTTTCGTTAACTATGGTTACGCCCACGTCTCACTTCTTTGCTTTCCATTGGTTATGTTGTCTGCTTCCCGTTGGCTACTTGCCCAAGCCCGGTTCTGTGGCCGTACGCAACTGCCACCATAATCGAATTCAATCACGTCCACTTGTCAAGGTGATATTACGATGTTTTCGACCAGATGCACCTGTTTCAACACCTACCGTATTCACAACACCTGTGGTCATGGTGATATTTCGGCAATCACCTTGTTGATATTATCCGTGAGCGGATGCAGCTGTCTCAATATCCACTGATACAGAGCACCTGTGGACATGATGACATTTCGGTGACCATGCCGGTCTTATCAATCTATCTGTCAAGAACATCCGCCGTATTCACACTCGCAGGTCACGTTAATATATTACATATAGAGGGCTCTTTAAACTTGGTATGGCAACTGGTCTTGGAGAAGGAAAATTTTTAATTCAAACCAATTATAGACCTGGGGAGAGATGAGCACTGACAAACTATTCATGCTCAAAAACCGCTACATGGTTTGATTTCTTTGTTAAATGGCACATCAACCTTCATTGTTTATTTAATGATAAACCCTTCTTGTAGAACAGTAGAGGGACTATGTAACCCACAGATTTTATATATATATATATTTTTTTTCTTTTTAAAAAACAGTAATTGGTCACATTAAGATAATTTCAATCATATTCAAAAGCATTTACATAAATCCATGGTCTAAAAAAATTAACAGGATTTCTTTTTTAGAACATTAATCTATATCAATGCTTTTTAACAGGATGGAAATAAATTTATTATCTTAATGTGACCAATTGTTTTTTTTTTAAAGATAATTTGCTCGGTGGATTTTATATGCATTGAGCTCCTGACCGGTAATGGTGATCTTAGTCGAGGGCAACCTGAAGGCTCCTTTTTCAATAGCTACTATACCGAGGTGTAGGGAATAGCGCTGCTCTATTCCCTGGATTGCTCCACTTTACCGTTGATCCTCACCTTATAGTGCTGAGGGTTAAGCAATACGGCATCAAGTACCATTTTTTGAGTCTATGGCATGACTCGACCTGGGATTGAATCCCGGTTTCCCGGATCATTGGCGTAACGCTCTACTCATTAGGCCAATGGCCCAGTTCGGTATTACTTAGATTTAATATTTTATATATTGAATATTTTATTTGTCCTGCTTGGAATTGTTCCCGACTCCGGATTAACTGGATTAAATACTGTCTTACATATATATCAAAATCCATCCTTGAAAAAGAAAAGTAGGAGTACTCTTTAATCTATAGCTGGAGAGAATAAGGGAGTTCATACCTTTGCCAAGAGTATTCGTCCGAAAGTGAACGTAATAACACATTTGCCACTAAACGACGGTGACTCCTTTCCTACATAGGGGTAAGACATTATGTATCAAATAGCTCTTCCTGAAAATTATTTGTATTTGATAGGAATACTTGATACAATATATTTGTAGATTATTTGTATTAAGAATATGTAATGGCAAAGCCATCCTTCTAGAAGAACTGTAGGGGTACTATTTAACCCATAACTGAGAGGATAAGGGGATTCCTACCTTTCCCAAGGGTATTTTTCCGGAAGTGAGCGTTAAAGCACGACTTGAGTTCGTGCTCGCTTAAAGACATCGACACGCGGCTAACGAAGGCATGGACAGCTATTGATAGCCTATCGATCATATGGAAATAGGACCTGATCGATAAAATGAAATGCAGTTTCTTCCAGGCAGCGATCGTGTCGATACTGCTGTATGGATACACTACTTGGACGCTAACTAAACGGCTGGAGAAGAAGCTAGACGGCAATTACACAAGAATGTTGCGAGCAATATTGAACAAGTCTTGGCGGCAACACCACACAAGGCACCAACTATACGGCCACCTGCCTCCTATTACGAAAACTATCCAAGCTAGACGAACCAGATATGCAGGACACTGCTGAAGAAGCAGGGACGAGCTCATAAGTGATGCACTCCTATTGACCCCCACATATGACCGAGCAAAAGCAGGACGACCAGGTAGAACATACATCCAGCAGGTATGTGAGGATATGGGATGTAGCCCTGAAGACCCGCCAGAGGCGATGAACGATAAGGAGAAATGGCGAGAGAGGGTCAGGGATATCCGTGCTTGCAGCACGACATGATGATGATGATGATGATGATGATGATGATGATGATCGCTTTAACCATTACACCACGAGGACACCTCTATTATCATTATTATGAGTTACTTGATACCATGTAACTGTGTACAAACAAAGGATTGTTATCAAATAGAAATAATTATTTATCATTAAGTATATAGTGACATGAAAGTAATGACCCTCCTTTCTGCGAGGATCAGAATTGGCTGACTTTACTCCTTAAACAGGAGTAAGACCCCAAAAAGGAGTGTTCTTCGTATGGTACTAAACTGAATATGAGGCTCCAATGGTGGAGATCTGGAATACCCATTTCTTGCTCTTAAAACCTAGTCCACTCTGACCCGGAGTGGTAGTAGTAATTTGCTAAGCTTTTTGTTTAGATGTGGCACAAGGCCGTATGAATAGGACACCCAATGAGACTAGAACTCACTTGTGTAGGTTTGCTCGTCTAGCTTGCTAACTATTACACCACCCAAGGTGCCTGATCCGAAGAGGTAGTACCTGTTGGGGTTTGATCTATGGGTCAAATAGATGTTTAAAAAATATTTGCATTCGATAGGAACTGGTGCAAAAAAAAAATTCTTAAAAAACAATGATACAAAAATCTAAACATGAACCTACAATGAACGTGACTCTATTAGGCATAGAACAACCCTAAACGGTTTGACATGCCGTTAAAATCAGTTTATCAATCAAACCACATTTGATAATTTTAACCGGCAAAAAAAGCAAACAACATCCCAAGAAAAAACAAAACCAAACACAACAAAACAAAATAAAAAAAAAATAACTAAATTTGAGACCAAAATGTCTCAGACTGGCGAATTAAACTGTGATATTTTTGCTAAAATAAGTGACTTAAATAACCCAATAAACATAACCATACCATTACCATCACTCTCTCTCTCTCTCTCTCTCTCTCTCACTTTTTCTCTTTTCCTCTGTCAATGTATACGTATCAGATCAATCAAGTTTTATAGGACGCCCCCTCCTTATCATCCAGTGAGGTTGTTCTCTTCATCTAAATGAGTATTTCTACAAAGTTTTATTAAAATCCATCCAACCATCTGGGAGGAGATGGCCAACAAAATTCACTCCAATAGGCACTGATTTTCATTGAATATCCTTAACCTAGATTTCGAGCAAAGAGAGAAATCGATAAATATCTAAAGAGATAAATATGAGCAAACTTAGACCGACAGACAGACAGACAGACAATAGATCAATAACAAAAAAAAAAACAAAAAACAAAACAAAAAACAAACAAAAAAAAATTCGGTAGATACAAAGATAGAAAAATATAGATATAAAAACAGATAGATATATGGGTATGATAATTGGTAGATAGATAGATAGATAGATAGATAGATACAGTATTGAACCTAAATAAATACACCCCTAACTAAATCAAAAGTTGATTTTTTTCGAAAGCAAGCATGGTGGGATTTTATTATATCAATTGAAATATTATGCAATCAAAACCTGGCCCAGTCGGCTGCAGAATACATCGAGTGCATCTCTGTAGAGGGGTAAGACTGCTCCAACGAGTGTCCTGATATGACATTGAACAATCTGATAATGAGGCGCCAGTCATGCTGGAGCATTGGGGAATGCGGAATACTCATTTATTTTCATCACTCCCAGGTCCACTGTGGTAGCACCTGATAGGGTCCTATCTATGGGTCAAATAGAAGTAGACTTTGTAATTACGCAAAACAGAATTGTTTGAAAGTATTTGTTTTTACGTTTAACTGTGTATTTAAACTATGCACTTATGCTAAACTGAATTGTTTGAAATAGAACTGTTTTGATATTTAACTGAGTGTAAACAAGAACTATATTTACTAAACTGAATTGTTTGAAACTTTTATTAAAATGACAGAATTCGGCGTTAGATAACCTAAAAAGGGTTAATACACTGTACAACAAAACAAAACTAACCAACCGACCAGCAATCAAAATGAATACTTCTGGCTGTTATTCATTACCAAACTGTTATTCATTATCTGTCATATTGAATGTCCTCATCTCTCTCTCTCTCTCTCTCTGTATATATATATATATATATATATATATATATATAGCAAGCTACTGAAGGCTTGTGTTAGACCAATCAAAGCTTACCAAGTTATACCAACATGGTCATATTTTTGTATTTCTTTCTTTCTCCTTCAATCATTCGCTTTATCTTTCATGTCTCCACCTCTCTCATACACAAATGGATGTGCTTATTTGTTTTCGATTCCACGTACAATGCAAATCCTACAACCAGTAAGCGACTACATATATAAATTATAGCCCAGGTGATTTGAGGAGCTCGTTGTGTAATGGATATCGACGTAGAAAAAAGACACGGCAACACGAGTTCAAATCCTAGACAAGGCAGTTTGCATTTCACTTACGCTAATACCTTTGGGCAAGGTATAGATCCAACTATTCTGCCTCAAGCTATGGGTAAAATAGTAGGACAGCCTGGGTTCTTTAACCTTGCTATGGCTACCGGTCTTGGAGAAGGAAAACTCTGAATTCAAACCTGTTAAGCTCCGCTTACAAATTGACCTTGTGTCACATCCAGCCCGTGTATAGGGGTTGGTATTTACATATGAATATATATATATAAATATTCATCGACTTAATAGCTGCTAAACGTGGTCTTTAAGTGAGTGAATATTATATAGTTGCCGTAAATGAAATCCTGCCGTCCCACGCATGTTGAGTCGATTATCTTTACTTACCGACTTGATGCTAATCAATCAATAATCGTTTTGAAAATCGATTCGAAAACGTACAAGTCCAATTGTATTGTCATTTATGTGAGACGATAAAATAGTGATTCATTAAGATATGTTTCAACATTTCCATCAATCGATCTAATGCATTATCAGTTTTTGGCGGTCTAGCTTAGTCGGTTACAAGGTCAAAGGTGAGTGAACGGTATGTAGGAAGACTGTGTTGCGTCAATCGCCCTAACAGAGGTGAAAATCTAAAAAAGGCATCTTCCAGGAAGATTCCCTCAAGACATTGTAATTTGTTATATCAATGATGTCACTCAATCATATACTTTGGAAATGTACAGGGAGCTAGAAATTTATAAAATCGTGAGAAAAGATAAACCACCTTATGTATAGAGATGTGATAAAGATATTTGCCAAAAATGAAAAAGAACTACAAAATCCTTATACCAACAATAAGAATATACAGCCAGGATATAGGATATTGAAAAGGAGGTGCCCGTGGTGTAATGGACACGGCGACACGAGTTCAAATCCTGGACGAGACTGATGGCATTTCACATAGCACTAATATCCTTGGGAAAGGTATGAATCCGATTATTCTCCCTCCAGCTATGGGTAAATAGTAGGACAGACTATGTTCTTCAGCCTTGGTGAAGCAACTAGTCTAAAAGAAGGAAAACTCTGAATTCAAACCTGTTAAACTCCGCTTAAAAAATTGACCTTGTGTCATATCCTGCCCGAGCGGAGGGGTTGGTAAATATGATATAGGATATTGAATTAGGTACTGAAAAATATGCCATCCTCATAATTAAAAATGGAAAATGAGAAACAAAGGAAGTGATAGAACTACCCAGTCAATCAGAATGCTTGGAGAGAATGGCGGACACTAAGTACTTTGGAATATTGGAGGCGGACAACATCAAATAAATAGAGATTAGAAAAAAAAAAGCACGATAGAAAACTTATACACCAGAAATCCAATCAAAGGTATGAATATCTTGGTTGTCCCCCTATATAAGTTACTCTCGACCATTCTTAAAATGGACAAGGGAGGAACTCAGACAAATATATCAAAGGAAAAGAAAATTGACTTCTATTCACGAGACTTTACGACCGAGAGATGACAGAGTCAAACTCTCTGTGTCAAGAAAAGAAAGCGAAATAGGATTCGCAAGCAGTGAGGATTGCGTCGATGCACCAATATAAGGACTCGAAGAATACATTAAAAATAGAAAATAAAGACTAATTATAGAAGACAATTACAGAAAAGTTAACCTCAGAGCAAAAGGAAATAAGATGAAAAACAACTGTATGGATATTTCAAGTGATGAGAAGACTCGGACATGGCAAAAAAAGGAACTTAAAGAGAAAAAGTGAATCTTTTACCAGATGCATAGAATGATGCCACGAGGACCAATTACATTAAAGCAAAAACCCAAGTTTAGATTATGAGGAAACAAATAAACTGGTTGATCACATAATAAGCACAAAAGGAGTACAAAACTAGACATGATTGGGTGGAATAAGTGATTCACTGGGAATTGTGCTAGAAATTGAAATTTTACCATACTAATAAATGGTATATGTGGTGGCCTTCAATATGTTTCCAGACTTTTTTTGTAGGGCATTTAAAATTATTGTAGAGTCTTTAAAATTCAGTATGTTATTGCTATACGTCTTATGAGATGACTGACCAATTTTTATGATTTCAGATTCAAATCAACAGCTACAGCAGCAATTGGAATACACCCTACTAAAGCCTGATTGTCACAGCTAGTCAATTTCAAAAATGCAGTCTGGACGTGAGGACACTTTAGAAGAACGATATGCAATAAAATTCTGTTTTAAACTTGGAAAAAATGCCACAGAAACGTATGGAATGCTTCAGACTGCTTTTGGAGCATCTTGCACGAATCGAGCATCAGTTTTTTAGTTGCATAATAGATTCAAGGAAGCCAGGGAGTCTGTGACGGATGATGAGAGGTGTGGGGGGAGTAAGGAAGTCAATACACCACAGTTGATTGGCCAAAGGGTTACGGTTAGGGTTACTATGTTGATGTTTTAAGGGAGTTCAGGATGAGATTCCTAGGGAAGAGTTCAGCACTCTTCAAATCTGGTCAATGGCATTTCCACCAGGGCAATGCACTAGTCCACAACTCCATCATTGTCACAGACTATTTGACCTGATGGGCATCGAGACAGTTCGTCACTATCCCTATAGTCCAGACCTTGCTCCCCGTGACTTTTGGTTATTCCCTAAGCTCAGAGGCTGTCGTTATGAGACAATTGAGGAGATGAAAGAGGCTGTGACGAAGGTCATTGACACGCTCACACAAGACGACTTCCATGGGGCCTTCCAGAAGTTGTTGGAACGGTCGAACAAGTGCATTGCAGCCGGATGAGGTTACTTCGAAGGGGACAAGAGTTTCATGTGTGTACTGTCAATAAAAGTGCCTATACAAAAAAAGTCTGGAAACTTATTTAATGATCCTCGTATATATATACAGACCCGTCTTAAAGAATGACACGCAGAAAATTCTCTTGGATTCTAAGATACAAACAAATCACATACTCCCGACCAGAAGACCAGAACTAGTGACAATTAAGTTTTGTTGGGTTGGGTTGGGTTGGATTTATGGCATATCAACCATTGTAGGTTATTAAATACCAAACCCTCTTTTACATACATATTAAATATATAGGATTTGGTTTGGTTTGGTTTTATGGCATATCAACTATTGTAAGTTATTTAATACAAAATCCTCTTTATACATATGTATTAGATATATAGGATTTGGTTGGGTTTGGTTTTATGGTATATCAAACATTGTAGGTTATTTAATGCCAAATCCTTTTATGCATATATATCAAATATGATTTGTAGACACATTTTGTTTTTAGCATTTTTAAATGAGCTTGAGTTCACTTTTTTTGCACTCAATCAAATGGTTTTAAGCGTTTTTACTTGATACGTCTATTTCTATTTACTATTAATTATCAAAAGTGAAAATAAGAAAAGTGAAAAGATAGACAACTACTTGGACCTTGCTAGAGAACTACGAAAGCTGTGGAATATGAGGGTGATGGGGGTATATATATTTACCAAACCCTCCGCTCGAGCAGGATATGACACAAGGTCAATTTCTAAGCGGAGTTTAACAGGTTTGAATTCAGAGTTTTTCTTTCTCCTAGACTAGTTGCCCCACAAAGGCTGAAGAACCTAGTTTGTCCTACTATTTACCCATAGCTGGAGGGAGAATAATTGGATTCATTCCTTTCCCAAGGGTATTAGTGCTATGTGAAATGCAATCAGTCTCGTCCAGGATTTGAACTCGTGTCGCTGTGTCCATTTCCTACGAGGATAACCATTACACCACGGGAAGATGATGGGGGTATACCAACTATAGTTGGTGCACTTAGAACGGCCCCTAAAGGCTTGGAAAAAAGACGGGAGGAATTGGAAATCAGAGGAAAAATTGAGACCATCTAGATCACAGGATTGCTAAGATCGGCTGGAGTTCTGAGAAGAGTGCTTGAGATTTCAGGAGAATTACTGCAACTCAAACCCAAGTGAAAAGCCGGTGTTAAAAAGTAACAAGAAATAATGATAGTGATAATAATAATATTTATAATAATTATCTCAGAATTCAGAATATTTAAACCCTTTACAAGTGACCTCTTTTTATTCATAGAATTTTTATGATCTCATCTGCAAGTGAAAAGCTGGATATATTACTGGACCTTGATAGAAGCAGAAAAATTCGGTGATTATGAAGATGATGGTGATACTTATTGTTGTTGGAGCACTTGGAAAAGCTCCAAGAAATAGGAAAAGACATTGGTTTTGGTTAGGTTTTATGGCATTGTTGGATATTTAATGCCAAATCCTGTTTATAAAAATATATATTGAATATAAATGATTCGAAGACATTTTGTTGATAACAGTTTTAAACGAGCCAAAACTCTTTTTCGCAAACATTTAGAAAAGAGATTGGGTGAACTGGAGATCAGATGAAGAACCGATACCATCACACTGTTAGAGTCAGCTTGAATACTTAGAAGAGTCCTGGATACCCGAGAAGATTTGCTGTCATTTTGATTTCAGACCTGGTTTGAAAAACTCACAAGAAGATGGCTATAACGATAGATAAGGAGTAAAATGAAAATAATTACGAAAAATAAAAAGGTAAACGTTAATCTGACCTTACACTGGGATTAATGGATGGATTGATTTTAAGGTCATATCAACACGTTTAGGGATATATCAAAACTAGAGGTTACGGAATAGCGTTCATTTTACGTTCATATATACATTTATTGTGTAGTTTCTTTTGCATTCATTCCTAACGAATACAATTAATTTTTAAACAGATCTATTTGAGCTATTATAGAACATATACTACTATCCCGAGGCAAAGTGTACCTGGGAGTTATGGCCATGAAGGATCAGACTTTCCGATAATTAGGCTTGGTTTGGTTTGGTTTAGTTTTATGGCATATCACCCATTGTTGGTTATTTAATGCAAAATCATTTTTTATACATATATATCAAATATGATTTGTAAATATATTTTTATAACATTTTTAAATGAGCCTGAGCTAATTTTTTTGCACACTGTGGTTTCAGATATTTCAAACACGAGTATTTCTATTTACTATTAATCATGTTTGCACACAGTTAAACGGTACGAAGTATTGCAATGTACCTATAACAATTCAATCAAATATCTGTCATTTGTTTACACACCATTAAATAATAAAACAGTTCTATTTAAATCAATTCAATTTAGCGTAAGTCATTTGTTTGCGCTCAGTTTAAAAGTTAAACAGTTGTATTTGCCCCATAGATAGGACCCTATCAAGTACTACCACTCCGGGCCAGATTGAACCTGGGAGTAATGGTTTATGAAGGGCCAAGTGACTCTCCCTAGATCTTCAGAACTGGAACCTAACAATCAGATGCAGCTTAGTGCTATAATTTCACTGGGATATTTTAGGTCAGCATGTATTCAAGATGAGCAGAAAGTAGTATCAACACTAACCAGAAAAAAAGATAGAAAATGAGTAGTTTATGATATTTTCAGTGTTCACCATCCAAGAAAAACGCTTGGATATTGCTATCTTGGACAAAACCTTAAAAAATGAAGAAACGAAAAACATTATAGATATAGACGTATCTGCCGACACAAATGTAACGCGTTAGGAGAAGGAAAAGATAATGATATCTGAAGACTTGTCTAGAGATATGGAATCTCTACAAAAGTAATATCAGCAGTTAGTGGTGCATTGGGAACCATGTTTAATAAATTTAAGCAGTTCGTGAAAGACATTGTAGTAACCAATGGGCTGTATTAATACAAAAAAAAAATATGCAACACTTGGGACAGTAAGAATCATCAGAAAGATACTGTAACGTAAATGGCGTCATGTGTTGCTTTATATTAGCTGCTTGCAAAGTCATTTGGTGCGGATTTGTCGACGTTAGGAAACTGAAAAAGTATATCTTTGAAATTTGTCTCTGATCACGCGCACACCCCTCCTCCACATATATATGAAATATAGTTGAAAAGAGTCAATTTGAAGATACATAGCATATTATAAGGCTAAAACCAAAATCCTCCACTCTCTTTCTCTCTTCTGGTGCCTACTCACGAGAGAGAGAGAGAGAGAGAGAGAGAGAGAGAGAGAGAGAGAGAGAAAGAGAAAGAAAATTTTGGTTCTAAACTTTTAATACGCTGTGTATCCTAAGAGGAATAATAGTTCCTGGCAGAAAGTAACTGGTATGTTATCCAAAGAGGTAAGACTCCCCTTTCCCCCGAAAAGGGGTTTCCTGAATATGGCACGAAAATGTATCTGGTTGTTTGGTTCAAGTTCTAGAGCTCAGGGAATATAGAATCATTTTTTTATTGCCATTACTACCAGGTTCACTCTGATCCGGAGTGATGGAACCTGTTAAAGGATCATCTAGGGGTCAAATCGATCTTTTGGAAAACTAAGTACTTGATAGGAATATTTGAAATCCTATAAGTTTGTACAAATTATAAATAATTACCTTAAAGTATAAAGGTTTAAGAATTATCATTAATTAGTTTAAACAATAAAATTCTTTGTGCACAAACAAAAAATAACACAAAATTAAAAAAAAAAAAAAAACTTGCAAAAAACAACAACAAAAAAACCCCCCAAACAAACAAACAAACAAAAGAGTTGAAATTCTATAAAACCGATATATCAACCACCTAAGCAAATCAGAGGTGGGGGAGCCCTCGTAGCGTAGTGGCTAACATAGTGGACCGCAAAATCGTGGTAAGTAAGTTCGAAATCCAGTCGTTCACTTTTGGACTAATTCCCTTGGGAAAGGTATGAACCCTATATTCCCCGCTAACAACGGGTTTAATAGTACCAGTACTTTTCAACAAGGATGGCTTTGTCATTAAATTACCCACCAAGGTTTATATACCATTGAAACAGAGAATCCAGGCGAAAACCAAAGAGAATGAAAAATATCAAACTCAGAAATTTATGCTGTTAATATATCTCTTTTATCTCGTCAAACGTCCAAGTCAACCACCGCAATCGGCTAAGGCATAGTCTTAATTACTCTCAAAACAAAATCCATGTCTTGGCTATGACATTAAACCGATGGTGAGACTTCAGTTCTGGAGATTTGTGGAGAGAGAAGTACCTCTTCATTGGTAGGGAAGTCTCTGTGACATAGTGACTAACGTACAGGACTGCGGAATCGTAATAAGCGTGTTCGAACTCCAGTCACGCTATTACGTTTATTTTCGGACGATTACCTTTGAGAAAGGCATGAACCCGTTCACCCTCCCAGCTATGGGTTAGATAGTATCACTACTATTCTTTTACAAGGATGCATTTGGCAATAAATAACCCAGGAAGGTTGATATACCATTAAACAGAGAAAACAAACCTTCATAGCCATTATCTAGAGGTCCACGTATTGGGTTAGACGAGCGGTCGGAGAGGTCTGGTCCGATCAATCGGCTGGTCATGTCAAGCTTGAGCATCGTATTCTTCAAATTGCTTTTGTGACAAACCAGTACCTATCCCTATTTCATCTTAAAGGTGCTAGAAGGCGGTGACGAAAGTTCAGTTGCCCTAAGATGGCAATACGTGAAACCATTTAGCTGGGGGGGGGGAGATTAATATTAAATAAAATTATTAATTGTGAATTGAATTACCATGACCAGAAAATCCGGCAAAAACTTGCGCACAACATACAGAAACATTGGACAGCTGTCTCCGTATGTTGTGCGCAAATGTTTGCCAGATTTTCTGGTCATGGTAATTCAATTTGCAATATAAATCCTCTACTTGAAAAAAAAAAAGAAAAGAAAATATACATCTATTTCCTTAAAGAGTACAGATGTAACTTGCAAGACACATTCAGGTTAATTGGCCGAGCAATTACCATGATTAGTTAATTTGTAGAGGCTTGTGTGCGATCTGAACCGGTGGGTCAGCGATAGAGTTTCGTCTTTGCATTCAGTGGTCGCTCGTTCGATCACCAATGGGGGAGATCATGGTATACACAGCTGATGTGGCCTAATAAGGTGAAACAGCTGTCCAGTGTTTCCGCATGTCGCGAGCAAGTGTTTGCTGGATTTTCTGGTAATGGTAAATCAATTTACTATATAATTCCTCTCCCTGAAAAAGAAAATATACAAAGAATCATTAATGTTTGCAATGCTCGAAACTATTTAACTGTCTTATTTAGAGATGGGAGGTAGGTGGCTGTATAGCTGCTCTTTTGTGGGATTTTGCTTCTAGGATTTATTTTATATGGCTCGTAGCGTTCTTGTTCAATTCCCGTCTGGTTATTTCTCCTTACGCTTAGTCAGCATCTATGTAGTCCATCCATATAGTCGAAATGACATAACTGTTTCTTAAGTATATACAATTGGTAAACACATTTTATTGATAACCTTTTTAAACGAGCCTCAGCTCATTCTTTCCACACAGTTAAATGGTTCTAAGTATTGCAATGTATCTCTAACTATTCAATTAAACATCCGTCATTTGTTCAGACACAGTTAACTGATCAAACAGTTCTATTTCTAACAATTCAGTTTAGTGTACGTCATTTGTATGCACTCAGTTTAAATGTCAAACAGTTCTACTTAACCCATAGATAGGATCTTTCAGGTGCTACCACTCTTGATCAGAGTGGACCTCGGAGTTATGGCAATGAGAAGATGCTCCGCATTCCCCAAAGCTCCAGCATTACTGGAATCTAACCATCAGATTGTTTAACGTCATATCCAGGACACTTGTTGCGGTGGGGGGTTCTTATTCTCTGCAGAGATCCAGTTCGTGTATTCTACAACTCGCACCGACTGGACTGACATACAATATTGTTGATTGATTGATTGATTCTAATGACTTGTCAACTCATCTAGGGTTATTTTATGCCTGCTAGTCATACAATCGCGTTCATTGTACGTTCATATTTACATTTTTGTTAAGTTATATCGTAAGAGTTTTTTTTTTGGCATACAGCCCAAATGAATGCGAATAATTTTTAGAGGGAACCGTAACGGGTATTTCCACTCCCGATCAGAGTGTTAGTGGGAGTAATAGTTATGAAGGAGTACTCCATACTCTCCAGATCTCCAGAAATGGAGCCTCACCATCAGATGCAATTTAGTATCATATCCGAGACCTTCTTCTTTGGGTGGATGGGGAGCAGGAGATACAGTCTGAGTATTCTACAAGCAATGTCGTCTATCCAGAAGTTTTTTTACGCGGAAAATATTTGTGATAACAGAAAGTGACAGGTATGTTAGGCATAAATGAATGACAGATTTTAACACAGAATATTTTATAAACATTGTGGATCATCTCAAATCTCGGAGAGGTAGGTACTACTACTACTAGTAGTAGTAGTAGTAATAATAATAATAATAATAACAACAACAACAACAACAACAACAATAATAATAATAATTACAGCGAGCACATTGATAATGAATATCGATTTTTCCGGGGAGAATGAGTTTTGCAATTTACAAATTTATTTGTTTGCTTATTCGAACCGTCTTTTATGCAACAAATATTGAATGATTGGAATCGATTATTTCTTTTCATTTATTGGTGTATTCAGGTTAAGGAAATCATCCAATATACTATCCATCTATCTATCTATCTATATCCATATGTATGTATGTATGTATGTATGTATGTAGCAATTTATCAGTGTCCTGATCTATCTATCTATCTATCTATCTATCTATCTATTCTTGTATGTATGTATGTATGTATGTATGTATGTATCTATCTATCTATCTATCTATCTATCTTTTTACGTCTCTCTATCTTCTCATTCCGTTCCTATGTATCTATCTTTTTATTTCATATCTATCTATGCTTACTTGATTCACTCGTGTTTTGTGTAGTTCAAAAATTAATGTTCTGAATTAAAGCGGGTCGCTGCCTCAGGTTGCTTCTATCTCCTATTTTAAACCGTGCTAGGGTCAGTTTTATTGTCTGACGCCTGAGGTGACCTAAAAGCGGAATCCCAATAAAGTAGAAATATTTTGGGTGGTAATCTTTTTTTTACTCCACAGTGAGGCTTGCTTCCTCCAAGGTACTCGGATTAAAACGAAAAAAAATTACTATATGAATACATGGCAAAAATTTTAACATAAAAATGCGTTGCTATTATTTTATTACGTGGTTTTACTGTCCAAAACACTTAGAAATAGTTATTGTAGAAATACATTTGAAATGATTTTACTATAGAAGCGTAAATGAAATTATTTTATAAAATTCACAGGAAATGATTTTATTATAAAATTCGTTGAAAATGATTTTAATATAAAATTCATGAGAAATGACTTAACAATAAAATTCAATGGAAATGATTTTATTGTAAAAGTTCATGGTAGATTACCTTATTATAAAAAGTTAGAGGAAATGATCTTACTATATAAACATATTTGTACACGAAGGATGTACGAAAAGTAGAGTACAATAATTTACTAGTCTAATTTGTTCAGTTGTATACCAAATACGTTGTGTATAAGTTACAACATTATCATGCTACTTTTCCCGCGTATTTACTATCAAGTTTGGTTTTGTTTTGCTTTATTTTATGGCATATCAACCCTTGTAGTTAATTCAATGCCAAATCCGGTTTAAATCTATCTATATATCTATCTTTCTATCTGACATTCAAGTGAATAATTTGTACGTAACTATATTCTTAAACGAGGGAGAGCTTATTTGTTTGCACACAGTTAAATTGTTTCAAGTATTGCTATTTATTGTTTGTACCCAAATTGAGAGTTTCAAGTCTAGCTATTTAACATTAATGGTTCTATTTGATATCAATAGTGATCCAGAGTAAAAGTCCCATTTGATTCAAAGATGGAGCCCTAACAGGTACTACCACTCCAAGTCGGAGTGGACCTGAGAGTAATAGTAATGAAGAGGTACTCAACATTCCCCAAACAATAAGACTAGAGCCTCAACATTAGATGCAGTTTAATGTTTCAAGTACGGCCATCAAACACTAATAACTCTATTCAATATTATTCACTAATTTGCACGCATTTAAAAAGTTCCAAGTAGTGTCAGTCTGTCTGTTTGTCTGTTTGGGTTTATGGCATATTAACCTTTGTTGATTATTTAATACCAAATCCATTTTTATACAAATAACCAGTTCTTTCCAAACCATTCAGTTTAGTATAAGTACTGAGTTTAATTGTCAGAAACAGTTCTATTTCAAGCTATTCAGTTTAGTGAAACAGTTCTAATTCCAACACACAGTTAAATGTCAAAACTGTTCTATTTCAAAGAATTCAGTTTATCAAAAGTGCGTAGTTTAAATGTCAAAACAGTTCTATTCCAAGCAATTCAGTTTAGTGTAAGTACACCGTTTAGTTCTATTTGACTACTAGAAAGGACTCTTTCAGGTGAAACCACACTGGGTCAGAGTGGACCCTGGAGCAATGGCAATAAAGAGGTAATCCGCATTCCCCAAAGCTCCAGCATTACTGGAATCTCACCATCAGATTGTTTAGTGTCATTTCCAGGACACTCGTCGAGGGCGAGTCTTACCCTACTGCAGAGAGGCAGTCGGTGTGTTCTACAGTCCTACTGGACAATTCAAGTATTGTTAACACTAATAATTCTATTCAATCTTAAACATTTGATTGCGCATAGTTTTGTGGCTTCAAGTATTGCGATCTAATACTAACATTAATCTAACATTAATCATTTGCGGCCCAGTCGGCTGGGGCTGTAGAATACATCGACTGCATCTCTGCAGAGGAGTAAGATCCCCTTCCAACAAGTGTCCTGGATAGGATACTTAACAGTTTGATGACGAGGCTCCAGTAATGCTGTAGCTTTGGGGAATGCTGAGTACTCCTTTATTATCATCGCTCGTAGGTCCACTCTGACCAAGGAGTGGTAGCATCAGATAAGGTTTTATCTATGGGTCAAGTAGAACTAAACTGTGTACTTATACTAAACTGAAGTGTTTAAATTAGAAGTTTTTGATATTTAATCAGTGTACTGATGCTAAACTGAATTATTTGAAATAGAACTGTTTTATATTTGACTGTGTGTAAGCAAAAAACTGTACTCATGCTAATCTGAATTATTTGAAATAGAACAGTTCATATAAATATAAAAATGGATTTGGCATTAAATAACATACATTGGTTGATGTGCCATAAAACCAAACCAAATAACATCAGAGCATTAATCATTTGTTTACTCACTGATAAATGGTTTTAAGTATAGTAAATAATGAAATGTTTCTGTTTGAGTTATAGATAGAACCAAAACAGGTACTATTAATCCAGGTAAGAGTGGACCTGGGAGTAATGTTAATAAAAGGATTGTCCACATTGGAACCTCACCTCAGATTGTTTAGTGTCATATCTAGGACACTCGTTGGGGGCGAGTTTTACCCCACTGCAGAGAGGCAATCGGTGTATTTTCGCTGACTGTTCAGCGGACTGTCTGGCATCCGTGCCTGATGGTCAATGCTCCATGGCAGACTTGAGGCTGAAAGGCCCCCGGATTCGACTGGGCCACCTTTGGGTGGGCGAGCTCTATCACTGACACCTGTCACTCTTGTATAGCACTGGACCCCGTGATCCAGTTTAAGCTATAATCAGGCACACGTGCCTGGACTCAGATATGGGTCCATGTCCAGCTAGGCTCATCAGGCCCACATTGCACTAAGTGGGCCGATGACTAGCAAAGTTCAGTTGGGCTCGAGCCTCGGATGGTTCAAGACCTTCTCCTCCTCTAAATCCCCACTATAATCGACCTTTGGGTTATTGACCTTGTGTCAAGTCCTGTCTGGTGGGAGGCAGAGACAAATATTGGTGTAGTCCATATCACCCAAAGTCCCCGGCGTAGAGCCTCAAATCAGATGGTTAAGATTCATACCCAGGGCTCTCATTGAAAAGGTCTTACCCCTATGTAGAGGTGCAGTCAGTGTATTGTAAAGTGTTAGACCAAAGGTCTCTCACTATTGAGATTCGTACGTGTACATGAATACGTCCTCAAGCAACTGGGCGTAAAGTCAATAGTTCTTTAGTCAATTATATGTAGATCCAACGAGATATGCTAACCATACTGCGGAGTATACGTCTTCTGTCAGCTTTTGTGTTACCCTTCGTTAGTGAGAAAAGGAAGTGTAACGCGGCCTAAAATATTTATCCCAAGACGGGAGTTTATTTTTCGCACGAGTGAAGACGGGGCAGCCTGGCATTTGATCCCTCGCAAAATAAGTTCCAGTTAAGATTCCCTTTTTGGGCGTAGGGAAACTGGCAGATTATGTTGGGGTTAATTTGAGGCTAGACTGACCGCCGCTGGCAAGGGTTTTCCAAATTTCACATTACACACACATCCACCAGGCCACTACCTTCTCCTAACCCTAGGATAACGGAAGATGTGGGCCTCTAGATTTTTATATAATAATACTATTTATCGTAGTGGAAAATTCCAATTTTCCCTGTCATATTTTTAAAGGTGAATAGGAAAATTTAGCGAGAATAACATGAGGCGAATGAAGCTGAAAAGGAGCATGCAAAAGACAACTTGATAGGCAGACAACACAATGAATAAATTTCGACACGAGGAGAGATATAAAATATAACAAGGTTTTTAATACATGCGCACATACATATTTAGCGTGTCGGCAATATTATCAGCGGATAATATCAAAAATACAAATGTCTTTCTTCTTTTTTTTTTCTTTCTTCTTTCTTTAAATTGAGAGAGAGAGAGTATGTAATTGCAGTACTTAGGAAGGGTGGAGGGAGAAAGTCTTAACGTTTACTTAGCTTTTCGACAGGTTCCTTCTGAGAGTATTTTCTTTTTTACGGGCTAGCTGGATTTTATATAGCTCGGCTTGAATGCGTCGGTCATCTTGTCCAAGAGCTTTCCGCTTCTTCACCCGGAGTCTCGGCCACAGTGTTCACACATCTTGTCACTCCAACTGCTGTCCTAAAACTGATATTCTTTATCCCTATTTGCGCTGACGGAAAAGGGTTCTGGCCAATCATTTAGCCTCTTTCTTCTTCCTTCCCCTGTCAGGCGATTCGTTAGGACTACTATCTCTTTCACCTGAGCGAGGTTACGGGGTACAGATAGCTTGACCCACATTCTTTTCTTCCTTCAACGGCCGGCCGAAGTTGACCTGCATTCCTTATTCCTCCTTTAACGGTCAATCTTTGGCGGCCTGCTAATTCAAACGCGGAGGGGTAGGGGAAGTTTCTTATTTCTCTCCTCTCAGTGGTAGACCACGTGACAGAAGCATATGCAACAATAAGCTTCTACTTGAAATTATAAAATCTTGGTATCTTCGGTTAAGAAGAAAGTTCACTTTATATAAAAATGTCAGATATGTACATATTCATAGGCGATACTCTAAATAATATTTGATAATATTTGATTCGATAATACAATGTTCACAAGAAAAATCATGATATGATATATACATATATACATGTATATTATCATAGTTATATATATATATATATATATATATATATGTGTGCGTGTGTGTGTGTGTATGTGTGTGTGCGTGTGTGTCATAATATATGTATTACCATAGTTTTTACATATGTATATATTACTATATTTATATATATATGTATGTACATATATATATATATATATATATATTACATAAGTATTATTCATTTGTCTCTCTCTCTTTCTCTCTCTCTCTATATATATATAGGGTTACTATGTTGAGATTTTAAGGGAGTTCAGGAAGAGATTCCGTCGGAAGGGGCCAGCACTCTTCAAATCGGGTCCGTGGCATTTCCACCAAGACAATGCACCAGTCCACAACTCCATCCTTTTCACAGACTATTTGACCAACATGGGCATCAAGACAGTTCGTCACCGTCCCTATAGTCCAGACCTTGCTCCCTGTGACTTTTAGTTATTCCCTAAGCTCAGAGGCTGTCGTTATGAGACAATTGCGGAGATAAAAGAGGATGTGACGAAGGTCATTGATACGCTCACTCAAGACGACTTCCATGGGGCCTTCCAGAAGTTGTTAGAATGGTACAACAAGTGCATTGCAGCCGGATGAGGTTACTTCGAAGGGGACTAGAGTTTCATGTGTGTACTATCAATAAAAGTGCCCACATGAAAAAAGTTTGGAAACTTATTTAATGGTCCTCGTTTATATATACATAGATATATATGAAAACGATTTCTTTTTTTTTGTTAGTATAAAGAGAGAAAAAAGTAAATATTTCAAAATGAATCGGTCTACTAAGACATTTATATATTTTAAAGAATCGTTTATTTTGTTCTTACCTGTGTGTATGTTTCCAGCTTGTTGCTTTCGACAGAGAACATTTTGTAATTTACGAGCGTTTTTGCTTAGATGCGGCCCAAGACCATATGAATTGGGTATCCAGTGAGACTCAAACTCAATCGTGTAGGTTTGTTATATATAATATCAGGTAAAACTTAAAGGATAGGATCCATTATAAATTTATTTCGACAATCGTTTTATAAAAAGACTATTTCATTTGTCGGAATGCAAGATTTGACGGAGTCTTTACCGTTACACCGAGAATACATTTTACCTTAATTCAGACATTTAAGTAATTGTAAATCAGCATATATTGCATAAACTTTTACTGTACTAACAAAATATATTAAACTTAAAGATTATGAATTTGATAATAGCCTTTTATTATCCAGTGTTGTAGTAAACTTTTTTTTACTTATAAACAAACTAAATAAATATATATATATATATATATATATATATATATATATATTATATTAATTATATATATATTATATATATAATTATATAATTATATATATATATAATTATAGCACATTTGTATATATATATATATATATATATATACAAATGTGCTATAATCTCCACACACATATATATATATATATATATATATATATTAACGGAATCAGAGCAAACGACCCCCCACCTGTGGATTGAATAAAGGAGGTGGTTCGTAGTTCCGTGTAGGCCCACCTCCGAGTTCGATAAGAAATACACAAAGAACGCCGGAAGACAAATCGGCCGAAACGGTATGAAAATAACAATAGAGATGACGACCATAGATCGAAATCACTGAATGATAAAAATCATCATGCTTCATCTTTGAAATGTTGACAACTAATGAACCAACTAATCCGAACAAAACTCAACCAAAGACCAACTTATTCACCTGATAGATTTATTTTCAAGTTCTGGCGGTAGTTTATCGTGATTCACAAGTTTTAATATCAACTTGGCAAAGTGTCGATACATCTGAAATCATAAAAGAAGCGCGTCTAATCCGTGCGAATTCTCACGCCGACTTTGACTGAGTTTCAATATACATTTACTTCTCAGTCGATAGTTTTAATCTACTTACAAAAGTGGAGAGAACTGAAAGAAGACGTTTGTTGCTTTGTGAATTTTAGAGTCAAGAAAGTTGTCTTTCATTTGGATTCCCGCTTTAGACAGGCTGTCAAAAATTGCAGCAATCTATATCTATATATAATTTGCTAAGAGATTGTTTGTGGGTCCTCGATAGATGACTAAACTGTAGAGCAACCAAATTTAAGATTTATGGATCTAAGGTAGTTTTTGATTCTTGTATTTTTTCTCAGTTATGGTGTTGTCTAACAACAACAACAACAACAAAGAATCGTAGGAAGCTATGTTGCTGCCAGACGTAAGTAATCGTCGAGATATTAAATTTCCAGATTTCGAAGCCTCCCGAATTACTTATCCCAGTAAAATAGAATTGGATTTCTAGTCTTTTGTAGGTTGCCAATCTAGGAGAAGGACAACTCTGCATTCAAAATCAGGAAGAAGATTTCCCAAACAGTTTGACGTTGATATCAACGTCATTCTGGAGATACCTACGATTGTACTAGTGTCATGCTATACCGGCCGTAGTCTTACTCTTGGATGACAGATCCCTGGTCTCACGTGACTAACGGATGTCATCAAGGTAGAACATGGGAAAGAAATGCACTAATGACGCGCGAAAGACGAGCCGTAAACTTCTATTCATCTACGACTGATGCACTCACAAATAAGTAAAAAAAAAAAGAAGAAAATAAACAAAATAAAAAATAAAAAACTGAGCAAAAAAACAAAAAAAAAAACAACAAAAAAACAAAAACAACCAAACGAACAAACAAAAATAATACCCCAATCAATCAAACCAAAAAAAAAAAAAAAGCAAAAAACAAAAAAGAGAAACAAACAAATACAAAAACAAAACAAAAAGAAAAAAATTGAAAGAATGCTTAGATAAACCTATCTTTGTTTTTCATAATGTGAAAAAGAAAATGCAGTAGGATAAAAGAAAGTCTAATAAGTGATAAAGAGAATTATATATATATATATATATATATATATATATATATATATATATATATATATATATATATATACATGACCTACCTGAACAGAAATTATGACAGAAATCTGAATTAATTTTTCTATTTTGATAAGCAGTAGTAGTGTGTTGTGGTAACAAAAATGATCATCTGTATCTCTTTTTTTAAAGTGAGGCTTAGAACTTTTTGAACGACCCTCGTGTGTGTGCTTGCATATACATTCAATTTATATCGATCTATCTTTCGTATGTTCATATCTATCTATCTATCTAGCTAGCTAGCTCGCTGGCTCATGTCCATGAGAGAGACATTTTCTAAGAGATAGATATGAAGAGAGATAGATTGGAAAAGACCGATGAATTAATATATAGATCAAAAGATACTGAAATATATAAAAAAAACAATATTTAAACAGACTGATATACATGTGTGTTCGTATATGCATGTTTGTGTGTAGATGTACATATAGAAATGAACACACCACGACAGGCATGAAAACCGATAGCTGTGAATATGTTTATATAGATAAAGGGAAAGATCAATCCATATATATATATATATATATTATCATCCACAGACAGACTGTTTCGTTGTATCACAGCTCTTCAGTGTGGCTAGACACGTCGGTCGCTTGAAGCTGGGATAGAAACCCGCCCAACTTTACGTTAGACTTAGTATCATACCGCTCAGCCACAAGCGAACCACGTCAGCTCGGGAATTATAAGGCATTATGTAGTCGCTTTCGTTTGTTTATATTTTTGCTTTACCGGATACCTGAATGCTCAATTCATTCGAAGAGCTTTGCATTATGCGAGTGGCAGCCGTAAATTCCTTCGCCTGGAACAGATTGAGGTAGATATGTAGATAAATGAACACCTTGATTGATAGATATTAATAGATTGAGATTGATAGATATATAGATAGGAACAGACTGATAGATAAATAGATAGATAGATAGATAATCTTATAAAAACAGATATATGAAATCTATCTGAAGAGTAACAGGATTGTCTGTGCTGTGTGAACTATGGGTGAAAGAGGGATTAACAGAAAGGGAATAACTAACATGATATCTTGGGGGTATATAACTATAATTTTAGCTTTCCGCAGTCTTTGCATTTTTTTCATATGCTGTAGTTTGCACCTCTTCTACTGGTCGTTCAGCTATGAGCTCTGAGAAACGAATGATGGAAACCGAACAACAAATAAACCTGAAATTTTTTGTCCGATGCGAGTAAACTCCATCGTAAGCACTTGAAAAAGCTTCAGCAACTGTATGGAGATAGCACCATGTTGAACACACGTGTTTTTGAGTGGCACAAGAGGTTCAAAGAAGAGCACATGGTGGTAAAATGATTCCTGGAGCTGGAGGTCTTCAATAAGCAGGGCTTAAGTGAACGTCGAACGTGCAAAACAGTGTGATGCGTGGGGATTGTCGGTTGATTGTTCGAATGATCGCAAGTCTGCTGGATATGAAAAAAGAAAGTGTTTGGAAGATTTTCACCGAAGATTTCGGCAGGTGGAAAGTCTGCGTAAAATGGTGCCAAGACTGTTAAATTAAGATCAGAAGGAACATTGCATATAGGTGTGTCAAGAAAATCATCGAGTGTTTTCAAACTGAACCAGCATTTCTTCGTCGAGTAATCACTTGTGATGAAACATGGATTGTTGAGTGCAACCCAGAAACCAAGCACCAGATTTATCTGTTGATATCTCTGTTTATTTGTACAAAAATGGATTTGTCATTAAATAACCTACAAAGTTTGATATGCCATAAAATTCAAACAAACAAACAAACAAACTCAGTGCGCGCGTAGAGGCGATAGTTGTTGCAGGACAAATCGTGGCTGCTTCACCACAACAATGCACCCACTCACAACGTCCTGAGCATCCAGTTGTTCCTGGCCGAGAGGAAAATCGGCTTGCTGGAACAACCTTTCTATCCATCTGATCTTGTTCCGTGAGATTTTTTTTTCTTTTCCTCAAGCTGAAGAGGATCATTAATGGGACTAGCTTTGAAGGCGTGGAGGCCATCGAGAGAATCTTTACGACGAAGCTGAGGAGCATACTAGTTGTGTATAGAAGCATGGTAGAGAAGGACAGAAACGTGTATTAGAATCAAAGGAGAATTTTTTTAAAACTAGAACCATGTAATTTGTTGTTTGGGATTGAAATAGGTTGTTTGTCACACCAGTTTTATTGTTGTTCAGACACACCTCGTTTATGCACATCTCTTTCGCCTCATCTGTCTGTCTGTTTGTTTGTCTCTCTCTATATATCCTTTATATTATCTACCATTTTGAGTATGTTCTTAGCTGTCTCTATTCATGTCTCTCTCAGTCTGCTTCACACACACACACACACACACATATATATATATATAAACAGACAGCAATAAATACCCATCTAAGTTGGTAGATTTTCGATAAAATATGTTCGTTTTTATTTTTGAGTTCTCCCAAGAGTATATGCTTTCTACTAGAAGCAAATAAATCAGCTTCTACCTTCGAAAACATTTCTGACAATGGTATTCAATGTATTTACATGCTGACTGACATTACAAAACAACAATCCGTATCAATCAATGTATTTTCTCAGTGCACAAAAGCTCAGGCTTTTCTGAGCAGAGAAATTTATCGTCAATTTTTTTTTTGTCAGATTTCTATTCGCCAACGCAAAACTTCAGAAAAGAAATTTATTTGAAAGCTGGAAAATATGACACATGTTGAAAAGGACTCATTTTACAACTTATTATTTCTTTACAAAAATGTACATATACCTGTGTCATATTTTTGATTCTATACAACTATCTGCCTCTCTGGCTGTCTATGAGCACATCTCTCTCTCTCTCTCCCTCTCTCTCTCTCCCCATCTCTCTTTCTCTCTATATTATATATATATATATATATATATAAGTAAAAAAATACAATCTTCAGATGAAACGTGTATTTTTTACGAATATATGAAACTTATAGTGATGATGCTAACATGACGTGGTGAGAAAACATTAATTCATTTATTTTAGGTTTAAACTGCTCTGCTGTGAGTATATTTCTGCTTTTATAACGGTTTGTTCATTTTAATATGTATCTCATATTTTTCATATCTATCAATCTATCTGAGTATTTCCGTGGGTATATATATATATATATATACCAAGACTGAAATGAACAATGAATGAAACGTTGATTTTTTTCAAAATACGAGCCGTGTTGAAAAAGTATCCCGATGGAAGCTGTATTTATCAAGACTGAAATGAACAATGAATGAAACGTTGATATATATATATATATATATATATATATATATATATATATATATATATATATATATATGTGTGTGTGTGTGTGTGTGTGTGTGTGTATAGTGGCTTAATTTAGTGTATAACTAAGAATATATATAGTGTAATGACCTGGAAGTTGAATACAGACAGAAGGAAGTGCAGGTGTAAATAAGAGTTGTTGAATTGTTTCGAACTAGGATAAATATGGCCCCATTCACCCGAATTATTCATTGACAAGCATAGAAATTCCATAAACCATATTATCGGATATCATTATCCAAATGTTATTGATAAAACCTAATCAAAATACAACCGAATCTATAATACAGGCTGTAGAACCTACTTTCAACGTGCGAAAGATCAATACTTAAATTACAGCTGATTATGATGACAATAAACCTAAGTTATATCAAGTAAAAGCCAGGCATCCATCCAACAAGCGTCTTTAGAATTCAAAAGCTAAACTTTAAAAATTCAGTCATGATACTTTTTATAAGAAATCTTTGGTACTAAATCGGTCAGAGCTTAATAGACAAAGGTATCATTTTTTAGGTGCTTTAGTAGAGTTGTTCGGTCGGAAAAACGGTTTTCATTCTGGAAGTCTAAACTGCATCTATTCAAGGAAGTCGTGAGTAGTGGACAGTGGTGCCTGTGCTGCCGAGCAGGGTGGGTTTAAGCCGTGACGGGACAGGTCAAGCTGTCACTCACGTGGTCAACAGCAGAATTTGACTGACTGTTGGACTGTATGGGATAATTGTGATAGTAAGGAATCAGCGCCCAACTCCATTTTTTAAGTGTCACATGCACCCCTACCGATGGTGGAAAGTTGCTTGGTTGGTTTTTACGGCATATCAACCCTCTCCGGGTCATTTAATGACAAATCAAGTCATTTTGATAAAAACTATGTTTTAGTTTGGTTTGGTTTGATTTAATGGTATATCAACCATCGTAGGTTATTTCATGCCGAATCCATTTATATGTATATAAACAGTTCTATTTCAAACTATTCAATTTAGCATAAGTACACTGTTTAAATGTCAAAACAGGTCTATTTCAAGCAATTCAGATAAGCATAAATACACAGTTTAATTCTATTTAACCCATAGATAGGACCCTATCAGGTGCTACCACTACGGGCCTGAGTGGACCTGGGAACGATGACAATAAAAACGTACTATTCATTCCCAAAGCTCCAGAATTATTGGAGCCTCATCATTAGATTGTTTAGAGTCATATCAGGACACTCGTTAGGGGAGTCTTACCTCTCTGTAGAGATACAGTCGGTGTATTCTACAGCCTCAGCCGACTAGGCCAAGAGCGGAAGGAACTTAATGAGAAAATAAAGAAATAGTAAGGATATTATCGGAGTTTGTTTTTGTTTTTTTACCAAGTGGAGTGGGTTGGTGACTTGTATGGTTTGGAGCAAAGGCGGTGACCGATAGATTTCCTTTTGGAAGCAGTCAAAGCGTGGAGTAGGGTGAGTCATCGCCTATTCAGCGACATTGAACTGACTACGACGAGAAATTGCCACACTAGAGCCTGCAGCCGTTTTTGAAAACCAATTCTTTTACGAAATACAAAATGAGTCCTCATGGTGTAATGGAGGTCGTCGTAGGAAATGGACACGGTGACCCGAGTTCAAATCCTGGGTGAGGCTGTAGGCATTTGAGAAAGGTATGAATCTGACTCTTCTCTCTCCAGCTATGGGTAAAATAGTTGGGCTGATTGAGCTCTTTAGCCTAGGTATGGCAACCGGGCAAAGAGAAAGGGAGCTCTGAATTCAAACCTGTTAAACTCCTCTTAAAAAAAAAATTGACCGAGTGTCGCGTCCTGTTCGTGTTGAGGGGTTGGTAAATACATACTAAATGCAGCCTAGTTTGATTTAAAAAAGGAAGAAGGGATAGGTTTCGTCGGTCTGTTAATGCCATATGCTGTAAAGTGTTCAAAATCCTGACCTTCTGAAACAATTCTGAACTAGAGTTTGTCCCACTTGATGGGGGCGCACATAATTTAACCGTTACCATAGAAAGAAATGAACATAGTGACAAGAGTTCAAAACCCAGACGATGCTGTTTGTATTTCACATAGCGCTGATATCCTTTGGAAAGGTATGTTGGTTTGATGTGTGGTGTTTGATGGTATAACAACCTTTGTAGGTTAATTAATGCGCCAAATCCTATATATAGTCATCCACAGACAGACTGTTTCACTGTATCACAACTCATCATAGTGGCTAGATATGTGAGATGCTTCGAGCTGGGATCGAAACCCGGCTGAATTTACGCCAGTCGGATATCTTACCGCACACCATCAATAATCTCGGTGTAAGCAAAAGGATTTAATGTATATTTATTATTTTTCTTTCTTTATATATATATATATATATATATATATCCAGAAGACAATGGGTGTAGATTATTCGTGTATAGAATATATGAGGAATTTCATTTAAATCTACGGGAGTGATCAATGTATGGTTATTGTTATATATTCCCTATTCAGTTTATAAAATAAAACTTACATACAGAGCGTATACAATGTAATTAGAAGAAAACTTAAACTTGGTTAAATTGTCATTATAGATTTATTTTGGCGAAGAATATTATTATATTTATCTCTGAATAGATTTATAATGAAAATTTAACCAGGTTTGAGTTTTCTTCTAATTATATATACACACACACACACACACACACACACATATATATATATATATATATATATATATATATATATATATATATATATATATACTATTTACCAACCCCTCCGCTCGGGCAGGATATGACACAAGGTCAATTTTTTACGCGGAGTTTAACAGGTTTGAATTCAGAGTTTTCCTTCTCCTAGACTAGTTGCCTAACCAAGGCTGAAGAACCCAGTCTGTCCTACTATTTACCCATAGCTGGAGGGAGAATAACTGGATTCATACCTTTCCCGAGGGTATTAGTGCTATGTGAAATGCAATCAGTCTCGTCCAGGATTTGAACTCGTGTCGCCGTGTCCATTTCCTACGACGATAACGACTACACCTATATATATATATATATATATATTGTAAACGAATAGTTTGTAGATAGCATTTATATATATATATATATATTGTAAACGAATAGTTTGTAGATAGCATTTTTAAACGAATCTGAACTAAATTTGTTTGCACACAGTCAAATGATTTCGATTACTGTTATCCAAAACTAGTAATTCGATTTAATTCATTTGTTTGCCTTAGCGTTACATCCAGGACAATCGTTGGCGGTGGGGTGTCTTACTTTTTTTTCAGAGATTCAGTCGGTGTGCTCTACAGCCCCAGTCAACTAACATATGAGAAAGTTGTATATCCATTTATTCTACCATTAGGTATGGTTAACCGATCTTGGAGAGGAAAACTGAATTTAAACCATTTGTATATATAAGAATATATATAAATGTAAAGGCGGTGGTCAAGGTGTAATGGTTATCTTCGTAGGAAATGGACACGGTGACTCGAGTTCAAATCCTTGATGAAGCCGTTGACATTTCAGATAGCGCTAATACTCCAGAGAAAAGTATGCATCCAACTATTTTCTCTCAAGCTATCAGTAAATAGTACAGTAGAGTGGGTTCTTTCACCTTGGTATGGCAACTAGTCTAGGAGAAGGAAAACTTTAAATTCAAACCTGTTAAACTCCGCTGAATAAATTAACCTTGAGTCGTAACCTGCCCGTGAGTTAAGTTTGGTTTGGTTTTATGGCATTTCAACCTTTGTTGGTTATTTAATACCAAATCCTGTTTTTACGCATATACTAAATATAGGATTTGTAAGCACATTTTATTGATACACTTAGTTAGATTATAAAACAGTTCTATTCCTAATAAAACAATTTAGCATAAATCAAAGTAAAATAGTTCTAAGTATTGTAATGTATAACAATTCAATTTAACATTAGTCACTTGTTTATACACAGTTAAATGTAAAAACTTCTTTTTCAAACAATTCAGTTATCCTAAGTCATTTGTTAGCACACAGTTTAAATGTCAAACAGTTCTATTTGGCCCATAGATCGGGCTTTTCAGATGCTATCATTCCGAGACAGAATGGACTTGGGGGCGATGGTAATGAATGGGTACTCAATATTACCCAAAACTCTAGCAATACTGGAGCTTCGATATCATATTTTTTAATGTTATATCCAGGATACTTGTTAGGAGTGGGGGTCTTAACCCTGTGAAGAGAAGTAGTCGATGTATTCTACAGCACTCCGCCAGCCGATTAAGCTAGAGTCAGAATTGACCTGGGAGCAATGGCAATGAAAGAGTACCCCACATTCTCCAAATCTCGAAGGCTGTATCCTAGTTATCAGATAGTTTAATGTCATAAGCGGGACACTGGTTGGGGAGTGTGTCTTACACCTCTACAGAGATGCAGTTGCTATATTTTACAGTCCCCCCACCCCTGGATAGGGCTGCCTGCTCGTGAGGAAGGGGTTGGGTAGATACATATTCAATTTCAACCCCTGAGTAAAATCTTCGTTGCTTTTTAGAATTACATTTCAATTAGAATCGGGGGGGGAGTGTCGTCGCGGTGCAATGGTTAAAGCGATGGACTGCAGAATCGTAGTAAGCGAGTTCGTACTCCAGTCGCGCTATTACGTTCACTTTCGGGCAAATACCCTTGGAAAAGGTATGAACCCCCTTATCCTCCCAGCTATGGGTTGAATGGCTTTGGCATTAAATAACCAACAAAGGTTGACATGCCATTAAACAAAGAAACCAAACCAATCAATTAGAATCCTTCGGATTTTCTATAAATAAATTATCCTAAAACAGATTAAGAGAAAATAACTTGTGTTCCACCATTTTGTGTCGTTATGAGTTAATCAGTTTATGATGATTGGCAGATTTGATTGGTCGCATAAAGATGAAAAAATATCTTGAGAAAGTCCCTTTTCATATTCTTCGTGTTTTATTTGCAATTAGTTGAAAATGATTAACCTTGGAGAAAATACTGCCCCCCATCCTGCCTAATAAAAACAGCAAATTGAAAACCAGTACAGTTTTAGAGTGCAGTTTCCGAATTCTTCAAATCGTGACTCATTCATATCGAAGGAATCAGTTCTGGATAAAATGAACTAATCTTGACAATTTTAATTATTTTCAGACAGCGTCGATTTAACCGGATTTAAAAAATTACGTACATTAAAAATGTTATTAAAAAATGGTCCGCTCAAAAAAGAATACAGAAAACAAATCCTCTAATGCAGGTCCGTGATCAAGCAATATTAACAAATTCGACTATTAATTGAGTTTCTGATTGATTGACTTTAATGGCATGACAACTCGTCTAGGTTTATTTTATGCCTAGTCTTTAGAAAATAGCGTTCGCTGGATGTTCATATTTGTATTTTTTGTGGAGTTGTTTCTTTCGAGTTTTTTTTGCACACAGTCCAATCAAATACAAATGATTTTTAAACAGATCTGTTAGACTTAGAGATAGGATTATGACAATCAAATGCAGTTTATTGTCTTACCTAGGATCCCCGTTTTTGGGAGAGGAGTACAGTCAGCGTATTTAAAGACACGCAGACAGAGCAGACAGCGTTTCTGTTTCTTTTAATTCTTTAGTTTATTGTCTTAGTCTATAGAAGTGGCTTAATGGCTAAAGTGATAGATTGCGGCATCGAAGTGAGCGAGTTTGACACTCCAGACCCGTTATTACGTTCACTTTTGCCCTAATATCCTTGGGAAAGGTGTGCTACCCCTTCCCCAATCAGTTATGGGTTAAATAGTACCTCTTTTTCCTACTAGAATGACTTTGGCATTAAATAACCAATGAAGGTTGATGTTGCATTAAACAAAGAAACCAAACCAAATCTCGTCTAGAGAAAACGTGCTATAATTTGAATGGAACTTCTTTGTTTTATGGGATGTTAAAAGTTTAGAATTACAGTTCTGTGGAGTTGTTTTAACATTTTCTTTATATTTTCATTCTGAAAATTCTTTTCGCATATTCACATTTTTTTCACAATCAACGAGATAAGGAAATGTAACAGTAAAAAAAAAAAAAGAGTCAGATACAATTAAAAATGAAATTTCTTTTTAAATTGCAATTTTTCTATGAAATATAATTTCTGTCTTTTCTATATTACTTTAGAAAAATTAAATTTTTTCATGAATTTCGACAATTATAAGCGCAAAATACTTTTGTATGAATGAAAAATTATTGAATGAAATGAAAAAAAAAAAAAGGTACACGATTATGTTAATCAAAGAATGTTACAATGAATAAGCAAAACTCACGGCTAAAAAAAAGGTTTCTCGTGAGAGCCATTTAATTTCACATCTATTTAATTTCTGAAACAATTATTTAATTCTTTTTTTTTTTAAATTACAGTTAATAAACAACTAATATTTTAGCCAGAAAGGTTACAGAAAATGTTATGAGCTGATATTTTATACTATCCCTTCACCCACAGTCCAGTCGGCTGGTGCTTTATAATACACCGACATTATCTCTGCAGTGGGGCACCCCACGAGTGTCTTGATATATCACAAAAGAATTTGATGGTTTTGTTTGGTGTCTTTGTTTAACGGCAAATCAACCTTAGTAGGTTATTTAATGTCATAGCCATCCTTCTAGAAGAATAGTAGTGGTGCTATTTAACCCATAGCTGGGAGGATAAAGAGGTTCATATCTTTTCCTTGGGTATTTGTCCGAAAGTGAACGTAATAGCGCGAATTGAGTTCGAACTCGCTTACTACGATTTCGCAATCCATCGCTTTAACCATTACACCACGAGGAAATCACCCCCTAATTTGATGGTGAGGCTCCATTCCGGGAGCTCTGGGGAATGTGGACTACCTCTTCATTGCCATTGCTCCCAGGTCAACTGTGTCCCGGACTGGTAGCACCTGGTAGGGTCCTATCTATGGGTCAAATAGAACTGTTTAACTATTTAAACCGTGTGCAATCAAGTGAATTACGTTACATCAAATTGTTAGGAGGTGTCTGTGGTGTAATGATTATCGTCGTAGGAAATGGACACGGCGACACGAGTTCAAATCCTGAACGAGACTGATTGCATTTCACATAGCACTAATACCCTTGGGAAAGGTATGAATCCAATAATTCTCCTTCCAGCTATGGGTAAATAGTAGGGCAGACTAGGTTCTTCAGCCTTGGTGAGACAACTGGTCTAGGAGAAGGAAAACTCTGAATTCAAACCTGTTAAACCCCGCTTATAAATTGACCTTGTGTCATATCCAGCCCGAGCAGAGGGGTCGGTAAATATGGTTACATCAAATTGTTAGAAATAGAACTGTTTGATCATTTAACTGTGTGTGAAGAAATGACTGATGTCTAATTGAATTATTAGTTATGCATTGCAATACTTGGAACCCTTTAACTGGGTGCAAATAAAACTATCTGTACGGAATACTTGAAACCGTTTACCTGTATGCAAGATAAATTTATTGTTATTACATAGCAATACTAGGAACTATTTGACAGTGTACAAATGAATGAAAAGTTCTACATTCTCTTTTTTAAGTAGAGGAATTATATTGTGAATTGAATTACCATGACTTGAAAATCTGGCGAACACTTACGTACGACATACGGAAGCACTGGACAGCTGTTTCAACCTTATTAGGTCTCATCAGCAGTATATACCGTGATCTCCATCACTGGAGATGGAACCAGCGACCACAGAGTGCAGAGCCGAAACTCTACAACTGAGACACTAATTCATATCGCATACAAGTGACGCCAAATCAGCTAATCATGGTAATTGTACGGCCAATTAACCTAAATGTGTCTTGCAAATTACACCCGTACTCTTTACAGAGGACACGGTCACCTCTAGGGTCACGTCTTCCCAAGAGGATAAGAAATACGTATCCGTGTAAATATTATGACCTCAAGAGCAAGGATATAGATCTACATTTTCTCTTTTACCGTGACTAGTAATCATTAATCACGGTATACACTGCTGATGAGACCTAATAAGGTCGAAACAGCTGTCCAGTGTTTTTGTATGTCGTACGTAAGTGTTCGCCAGATTTTCTAGTCATAGTAATTCAATTCCCTGAATGAAAAGTGTTGAACAGAATAATCTGTGCCAAATACCAATATTTGAATTTTCTTCCTTGTGTGTAAGCAAATGATTAATATAACATGGAAATATTTGTATGAGATCGCAATAATTGAAACCATCTGAGTAGAAACAATAGCAATACTTGTGCACAAGCAACTTAGTTCTCATTTAAAAATAAATTATTCACTCACAGATGATATATGTATAACCATTTAACTGTGTGCAAACAAATGACTGATGTTGAATTAAACTGTTAGTGTTAAATAGCAATACATAAAACCATTTAATTGTGTATTCTAAAGGAATGAACTCTGGCTCATTTGAAAATGTGATCGACAAAATGTGTTTGCAAATCGTATATATATAAAAGTAAAGTAGGCTCCCTTTTCAATAGCTATTACACTGAGGTGTAGGGGAGGGTGCTACCCCATTCCCTGGATTTCTCTACTTTACCCTTGATCCTTACCTTATAATGCCGTGTTAAGCAAAGCGGTATCAAGTACCATTTTTGAGTCTTTGGTATGACTCGACCAGGAATTGAACACTCTACCGATTAGACCAATATACGAATATAAACAGGATTTGGCATTAAATAACCGACAATGGTTGATATGGCATAAAACCCAACCAAAGCAAACCTTATATATTTGATATATATAATATAAAAAGAATTTTGTATTAAATGAACTTCAATGGTTGATATGCCATAAAACACAAACCAAAAAAAAACAAAAAACAAAAAAAAAAACTTCACCCAGGCAACGCCAGATAGCGCAGATAAAGTCTGGGAAATGACAGTATAAGCTGATAAATATTTGACCCGGAAATAAAATTCTAAAGAATTTATAAAGAAAAAATATGGAAATAATATAATGGCCATAGAATGTTTATGATCAGAAATAGAAAAGAAAGCGGAGTCAAGACAAATTGTTTTGGCAATGGTAACTGTTTGTTTATTATAACAACAATTTGCATTGTTTATTGTTTATTTGTTAAACTACAATAAACAGTCGTAAGTGTTTGTTTATTAACTACAATATGCATTGTTTACTGTTTATTTTTAAACTACAATATACAGTAGTAACTATTTGTTTATTAAACTGCAACATGCAGTGGTCATTGTTCATTTGTTAAACAAGAATATGCTGTGGTAACTGTTTATTTGTTACACTGCAATACAAAGTGGTTACTGTTTGTTCATTAAACTACAATATGCAACCAAAATTTATCGTGAGGGAAATTAAATGAAGATCTGCCCTTAGCTGAGGAACTTATATGATAAATATATACAAAAAATAAAGACAATATTTTACTATTTGGATTGCTTCATTAGAAATGAAAGTTTTTTTGCAAAGGAGGATGAGATATTTGGTAGTCACTATTTAATATTTATTCATTTTTATTTTTCATATATCCTGTTAAGATTAATTTTTGGACCTTATTATGTGGGTTTGTTTGTTTTACTTTTTTATTAGGTCTTTTAGTGTTATACATTTTGTCAACATTAATTTGGCTTGGAGACACACACACACACACACACACACACACACATATATATATATATATATATATATATATATATATATATATATACATTCCTTTAGACGGATCAGCGTTGATTTGAAAAATAGATATTGTCGTATATTGAACCGCTGAACAAACAACGACAAACTCCTTGATATGTAAAAATATAATTTTTATTTTTATTCTTCGACGGCGACGTTTGTGTGAGGTCGGAATACAGTCTGAGAGAGTTCGCACATATCTTTCTTCTGTGGTGGGGACCCTTTTTATAAAATAGGGCAACGGCTGGAGAACACTCATGGAGGGGCTGACAAGACTGCTTCAGTGACCAGCGGGTCTCTGCCTTCAGTCCAAAATTACTGACCTTATATTATCTTCTCAAGTCCGGAAATATGAACCTGCCTCTTCGCCCACGTAATTTAGTTTTATGGCTGGTTATCGGAACTTACATACTTCCGTTTATTTTTTCCGGTAATTTGTTAATTTTATCTGCGAACGCATATATCTGTCACTCTATCCATAGGCGATAAATTATATTCTCGCCATTATCTTTAATTTTTCTCTTTCCTGTGAAACCACTTTGTTCATGTTATCTTGCGACCGCATTGAATCTGTTAAGTTCATCCACGGCACTCTGTCGCTAGCTAAGCTAGTATATTACAATCGTGAAGCCAAATGTGTGATGTCGTCACGTCTAGATTACTTTCGTGGCGAATGAGTGCCAATCTGAAAAGAAATTATAAAGCTTATCTCGATAATTTTTGAACTGTTGTTTTTTGGCGATACGCAGGTTTGTGTGAGTGCAACACCCAATATACTCAGCCTACCCAGTTAGATGTGACTTTTTCTTGTTCCCTAAACTGAGAATTCCTCTAAACGGTATATGGATGCACTACTTGGACGCTAACTAAACGACTGGAGAAGAAGCTGGACGACAATTACACAAGAATGTTGTGAGCAATATTGAACAAGTCCTGGTAGCAACACCCCACAAAGCACCAACTATACGGCCACCTGCCTCCCATCACGAAAACTATCCAAGCTAGACGAACCAGACATGCAGGACACTGCCGGAGAAGCAAGGACGAGCTCATAAGTGATGTACTCCTATGGACCCCCGCATATGGCCGAGCTAAAGCAAGACGACCAGCTCGAACATACATACAGCAGCTATGTGAGGATATGGGATGTAGCCCTGAAGACCTGTCAGAGGTGATGAATGATAGGGAGAAGTGGCGAGAGAGGGTCAGGGATATCCGTGCTAGCGGCACGACATGATGATGATGATGATGATGAATCCCTAAATTGAAAATCAATTTCAACTGTTTGTGGGCATAGAGAATATTTAAAAACGTCTGATAGCACAGAACACTATATCAAAAGATTTAGAGGTGTTTTGATCAGTGAGAAACTCGCTGGAATATATGTGTTGAATACTCGAAGAAAATTAACGTTTTATTGATTGTTAAGTTCTATCTTGGCGAGTAGAGTACAGCTTCAATCTCGTTATCTTTAGAACATATCTCGTATATTGAAAGGAAAAAGTTTTATTTATTGTTCCTTTCTGTCTTCGTATATACAGTTGCAGTCTCGATTCTTTTTTGGTTTGATTGGGTTTTATGGCATATCAATCATTGTAGATTATTTAATTCCAAATCCTCTTTGTGTATATATATATATATATATACACATGGTTTGTATATTGAATGTATATGATTTGGTTTGGTTGGGTTTTATGGTATATCCATCATTGTAGATTATTCAATTCCAAATCATCTTTACACATATATATTAAATATACATGGTTTGTAAACATGTTTTGCTGATAACATCTCAAACGAACCTGAGCTCATTTTTTTTTTGCTCACAGTTAAATGGTTCCAAGTATTGCTACTTAACACTAAAAATTCTATTCAGCATTAACCATTTGTTTGCTGACAGTGAAGTGGTTAAAATATTTACACCATTACTCATTCGTTTGCATACAGTTGAATGGTTCCAAGTATTGTTATGTATCACTAGTAATTCAATTAAACAGTAGCCATTTGTTTACACACAGTTGAATGATCAAACTGTTCTATTATAAAAATTTATTTCTAAGGAGAAAATCAGGCCGACCACGTGTGGCACTGGGTTTGGCGGGAGTGTAGAATGGAGAAGTAATACCATACTGTGCGGCACCAAAAAGCCACTTCCTTCTTTTGTCAAGAACTACTATTGAACCCTCAGTATGAATTCGGGGACCGAACTGAAGGTAGGAAAAAATAGCAAGCAGATGGGTTTCGTCACTCGCTTCTTGAATGGAGCTTCCGAAAAAATAGCAGTAGAATAAAACGAAAGTCGATTATTGAAATTCTACAAAGTTAAACAACTGAAAAAAAATTCAACCGAGAATTCTGCTGAAAAGAGCTTTAAAGAAGACCCTCAATCTAATGAACTCTGAAACATTTCGACAAAACAAAACAAAACAAAAAAAAAAAAAAGAAAAAAAAAAAAGAAAAGAAAAGAAAAGAAAAGAAAGTTACTCAAATTCAAAGAACTTTGTTTCCCCCCGGACACACTCTCAGACAAGTCCCTGCAAATTGCGCTAAAATTTGCAACCCTATCTTTTTATCCCTTTCTTTCTTGTTTCTTTGTATAAAATTTCTTTTTAAAAACATTATTGTCTGTGTTATCTTTTCGAATCAGTATTCGAACTAGAAAGCTTACTATTTAAAATTACCATTTGAACTTACACACTAAAGCCCCCTAAAAATCTTACCCAGTTAAATACTAAACTTGGCTTTATTGTCACTCTCTTCATAACAAATTTTATTCCCTCAAAATTTCTTTTATATTGCAAATCTAATTTTATCGCTTCAAAATCTCTTTAATATTTCTAACAATTTAACTAAGCATAAGTCATTTGTTTGCAATTAGTTTAAATGTGAAACAGTTCTGCTTGACCCATAGATAGAGTAACGTGACATGGTAGGTCCAAGTTATAAAGAAAATTTCTGGGGAAGGCGAGAGAGAAGAAAAAAAAAAGAAAAAAAAGGCGGACAGAGAGTCTACGGAAGGGTCAGCTGATCTCTAAGGAGTCTGGCCAAAGCATTCGTTGTATGCCAGACAGTCATGCGTGAATGACTACGGTAATTAAAAATGACTGAAAAAACCTGGAGGTTCCAAATCTTCTGCACCGATCTGGAAGCACCGGAAACGAATATGTTCCTCCTTCTGACACCAGGCAGAGGTTAGAGAACCACTCGGGTTTGAGTTAGGACACTCGTTGTGGTGATGGTGGGCAGTTTACCCCTCTACAGAGATAAAGTGGGTGTATTCAACAACCCTAACTGACTGGTCTATAGATACATTTTGAATATGCCTTTTGAGTCATTTATTTTGTTCATCTGTAATAGTTTTTGACGTCAAGATTTGTGAGCATGCTAAATATCATTTAATTCAATCTCTAGATTTGCTGTATTTTAAAATAAAAATAAAAAATAGCGGGAAAAAGAGAGCTGTACAACGAACGTCAAATAACGAATGAAACCCAATTATAATATGTATGTAAGAAATTCGGACAACTTAAATAACATAGTATCTTGACAACCACTTATTTGATATAGTATTATGTATATGCGTCATTAAATAAAAGATACAATGGAATCTCCAAGTACGGATGAATGAACGAGGATTGGAAATGATAAGGAGAAATATATATAAGTGTGACGAAATTTACGTTCAAACTTTTCAGGAGAAAAAAAGTCCATCGAAAAATAAAATATTTCAGTTTTAGAAAATACTCATAAAATCAACTAATTACTTGAGTTTAGCAAAGTTTTTCAGTGAATAAAGCAGAAAGATATTTATTAAAAGAATTTTCCAGTCCAAATTTCGTTGACAATAGTTTTTCTTGCGTTAATTAATTTGATGATTAGGTTTACTAAGACGGGATGCAAGAGATTGATTTTTATATATTTAAAAGCTAACTTTCCTTATTTATTCATTTGAATAAATGCGAATCCGTTAGTTCATATCTATCTATCTATCTATCTATCTATCTATCTATCTCAGCCTGTTTATGTTTAGTTTTCTATTCGTTGATAGTTTTTATCTAAGTTTAGTAGATATACTTCTTTCTTTCTTTCTTTCTTTCTTTCTTTCTTTCTTTCTTTCTTTCTTTGTTCCTATCTATCTATCTATCTTAATCTGTTCTTTTCTATATATCTATCTACATTTATAAATGAACAAAATTTTGACATCAAATAACCCATAAGGAGTTGATATGCCGTTAAACAAATAAACCAAAGTAAGCAAAACCAAACGAAACCAAATCAAACCAAACCTTTTCCCTCTTCTCCTCTTCTTTCTTTCTTTCTTTCTTTCTTTCTGTATGTATGTATGTATGTATGTATGTATGCATGTCCTTATCTTTCGTTATAACCATTTACAAATTAATTAAATTTCGGTATTAAATAGCCCACAAGCAGTTGATATGCCATAAAACCATACCAAACTAATAAGTTAGACACTAGAGGCTACCCCATAAACACGATATATGTACATATAAATGAATGAAAGAAGAAACACGAAAAATATCATTGTTAATAATTACTATGGCGTATGAGGTTCCGTAGAAAATTATGAACGTGTATTAAAAAAGGAATTCTCTTCGGAAAGAAATATCAGAATAAATTGTTTTGGTTGTTGCATGCGTCAAACACAGCTGTTCCATTTTAACCGCGTCTTTGAAATGGATGCTATTTTTTCTTTCTTTTTTTTTTCAGTCTCTGCACACGGAAAATTGCTTTCTTTCTATCGGAATGATAAATCTTTTTTCAAACGAAATATACGCTTATAAGTTGTAAAAATAAATTACTACATTTTAAAATACATTCTCATAATCTAAATTTGGTTTCTTTTCTTCCGTGTCCCCTTTTTTCCTCTAGGTCTTTAATAAAAATATCCTTTCTTTATGAATTTAATTTCCGAGTTTCAAAAAGCCAAAAATAATACTCGTTTGATTATTAATTCTTATGTCGGAGTAAAAACTGAAAAAAACATCTTTTATAATATAATCTTCTCTTCGGGAAAGTTCAGGCGAGGATGTGTTGGATACAATATTACCCTTAAATAATTGCATCCTAACCAATTTTTCCTTTAAATAAAAAAAACTAATTTGCTTCGTGGTGTAATGGTTAAAGGCGCTGGCCTGCGGAATCGTAGTACGCTAGTTCGAAATCAAGTCGTGCTATAACGCTCTCTTTCAGACCAATACTCTTGGAAAATGTATGAACCCCCTTATCTTCCCATATATGGGTTAAATAGTACCCACTACTTTCCTAAAAAGACGGATTTGGCATTAAATAACCCGAGGAGGTTGATATGCCATTCAATTAGCAAAAAAAAAAAAAAAAAAAAACAAACCCTAAAATTTATCATCTTCATCAAGTCACGCTGCTTGCACGGATTTCCTTGACTCTCTTTCTTTTTCTCCATCCATCCCTATCATCCATCGCTTCCGGCAGGTCTTCTAGACTACATCCTGTGTCCACGCAGAACTGTTGTAGGTAAATTCTTGTTGGTCAGTCAACACTGGCACGACTTTGAAGAACTTATGAATTTGTCCTTGCTTCTCCGGCCATGTCCCGCATGTCTTTTCATCTTACTTCGATAGTTTTATAGATGAGAGGTTACCACGATATTATTATGTCAAGTAGAACATTATACAACCAAAATGGGTATAATTAGGTCTGAAACTAGTTGACAAGTTCACCTACCTAGGGAGCTGTGTCTCATCAACCGAGACAGACATCAACATATGGAAGTCAGACCTGACCGATAAAATGAAGCGCAGTTTCTTCCAAGCAGCGATCATGTCGATACTGCTATATGGATGCACCACATTGACGCTAACTAAACGGATCGAAAAAAAAAAAAGCTTGACGGCAATTACACAAGAATGCTACGAGCAATATTGAACAAGTCCTGGAGGCAGCACTCCACAAAGCAGCAGCTATACGGCCACTTACCAGATGACTTCTGTTTGAATTCCCTTATTGAAGAAAAGGTTCAGAGCTTCGTTACCTTAATTATATGCGAAACGTACATAGAATGTTCATAACATATATACATAGAACATAGTGTGACGGTGCATAAATATTTATCCCAAGACGGGAGTTTATTTTTCGCACGTGTGAAGTCGGGGCAGTCTGGCACTTGATCCCTCGCAAAATAAGTCCCAGTTAAGATTCCTTCTTTGGGCACGTGGGAACTGGCAGATAATGTGGGGGTTAATTTGGGGCTAAACTGACCTCCACTGGTAAGGGGTTTTCAAATTTCACGTTACACACACCCACCAAGCCACTTCGTCTTCCTACCCACGAGGCTAACGGAAGACATAGACCTCTAGGTTTAGATATAATATAATTATTTATCGTAGTCGACAATTTCAATTTCCCGTTTAATGTTTTTAAGGGCGAATAAGACATTTAGCGAGAATAAATTGAGGCGAAATGAAGCTGAAAAGGAACATGCAGACGAAGGCAACTCGCTAGGCAAACAATACAACGAATAAATTTCGACACGAGGGGACATTTAAAATATAACAAGTTTTTTAATACGTGCAGGCCAAGCAAATATTGAAGATGCCGGCTATGTTACCAGCAGACAAGACTTAAACACAAATGTCTCTCTTTCGTTTTCTTTTCTCTCTTTTCTGTCTTTTCTCTTGAACTTTGAAAAGGTAGCAAAGTCCATTCATATGTTTAGAGTTTATGAAATGAATCTTTCCATTCCATTTCTCTTCTTTTCTTCATGCATATAATTCTCTATATGCTTCTTTCTTTAAATTGAAAGGGAGAGCATACAATTGCAATACTTAGGAAGGGTGGAGGGAGAAAACAATTCTAAGGTTTACTTAGCTTTTTCGACGGGTTTCTTCGCAGAGTATTTTCTTTAACGGGCTAGCGGGATTCTGTAGAGCTCAGATTGAAGGCATCTGTTATCTCCTATCCAAGAACTCTATTTCTGTTTCTTCGCCCGGAGTTTTGGCATGAGATCCGCACGTCCTTTCACAGCGACCTCCGTTCTAAAAACTGAATTCTTTCTTTTAATATTTCCTCAGACGAAAAGGATACTACTTCCGGGTTAGTAGGGTTCTGGCCAATCATTTGGCTTCTTTCTTCTTCCTCCACCTCCCCCTGTCATGCTATTCATTCGGACTGCTATACGGACCTCTATGTCCCCTTCTCTATCCACCCGGTTGGTGTTATGGAGTGCAGATAGCTTGACTTACATTCTAACTGGGTTCGTTACTTTGGCTGCGAGGGGTTGACCTTCATTCATCTTTCTTTTAATGGTTAATCTTTGAGGCCTGTTAATTAAAAGGGTAGGGGAAATTTCTTTTTTCTCTCCTCTCAGTGGCAGACCACGTGACAATAGGAATCTCGAAACAGGAAAAACACTTACGACTTATTAGTTCAGGTACGAAACTTTTTATTACCTTTGAGTTTAAAGGTTCTTCGACATAAGGAGAGAGATACACATTCTTTCTATTCTGGCTTTTTCATCTGCCCCCCGCATCTCGTGCGGCGCCCGTAGCGCGCAAATTCGTCTGGCCTTTGCGAGCCCGGAAAGTCAACTGTCTTCTTCCGAGGCAGGACTCAACTCAACAAACTGGCTTTTTCAAAATCCCCAAAATCCTCCGCGCGCTTCCGGTGCGTGACGTCACCCGAACTCTGTTGCCCCGTTCCCCATCTGGGCTATTGTGACATCTCTGAGTGACACGTCCGTTCCGCTCGCGCGCGTGAACACCTTCGTTAATGTTGCACCTAAGTAACCCATGCACTTAGCCGAAAGGTTCTCAGCCTAACTAAACCCAAAGGCATAAAACGAAATCCCTCGGCCATTATATTACAATTAACCTGTTCATGAATATTAATTTTGCTTCAGAGTCTTTGTTGCCGAAACTGTCAGGGATAATTCACACGTTTTCTCGAAACGGGTGCATGTAATCGAGCGCAGTACTGATGGATTTGGCATTAAAAACCTACAAAAGTTAATATGTTATTAAACAGAGTAACCAAACCATTAAATATTTTAAAATTCTTATTTTTGCGACAGTTTGCCCAATGAAGAACCATTTTCCTTTATACACGTTTAAGAACATTCTTGAAAATTTGAAATTATCAAAGTTCCTTTAACTCTCATTCCGTACTCAGTCTCTTGCAGTATCAACGAAATGTGTCTCTTTCAATGTCAGGTATAATGTGGATTGTATTCAGTGAGAAGTTCCTGATTTGATCATTGATCTGATTGAATTATGTTTTCAACATCAAGTGGCAGATATTTTGATTTGATCCTATTGTATTACTAAATTAAAAGGATTACCTTTACGTCTCGTTGTTATTAAGTGAGTAACGAGGGGAACACCATTAAAATGATCTGGTAATCTAGTTTTCTATCCATTACATCACTTGAGGTGCGCTTTTCAAGGGGGTCTCTAGCTACTTACTAAGCTTAGCTTAGTTGTGGCACGAAGCGAAAAGTATGGGGTACCAAATGAGAATCTTACCCAATCAAAAAGGATCTAGCTTTCTAACCATTTCCCGTTTCCAGTATATAATTCAATGTCTTCCTTTTTTTAATACGACTGGCATTATTATATATAAATCGTATTTCTTTGTATACAAGTTACTGTTAGGAGCCTATTTAAATTCCTTCATATTAATGACATAAAGTTTGATATTTTAATTGCATGGGAGTGACACATGAAAAAATTTAAGCTGTCTTTTATGTCATAAAATACAACACACGGAAATATATTTTTGGCTATTTGCGAAAAATGATAGATGGCCTCCAATTTCACGGATAAAAAAGTTGCATCTTAATTCGAGCACATTGCATAACTTTGCTCAAGGTTCTTTTGGCTAATCCTCTTATATCTGCCTGAATATTATTCTTGAGCTATGTCAATGTATTAGGCTTATTCATATATACATATTTATTTATGGAGGGGCGCTTGGTGTAATGTTACCGTCGTTGTAAACGGATACGACGACCCGAGTGCAAATCCTGGACGGGACTATTTGCATTTCACATAACGCTAATACCCTTAAGAAAGGTATGAATGTAACTATTCTCCCTCCAGCTATGGGTCAATTGTTGGTCAGATCGGGTTCTTTAATCTTACGATGGCAACCTGTCTAGGAGAAGGAAAACTCTAAATTCAATCCTGTTAAACTCCGTTTAAAATTGACCTTGAGTCGAAACCAGCTCGTGCAGAGGGATAGGTAAATATATTTATGCTCTTTTAAATAACTCTACAAAAAGAAGTCGAGCAGACAAAGCGGGTGAATAGAGAGGATATTTGAATTATGAATTTCTTGAAACCATTCTACTACCGAAAATTTCTTTTTTGTCGAAATTATAATAATTCTCTCAATTGAATAGTAAAACTGACTTTTTCAAATTTTCTCGTGTTTCTTACCATAGCTGAAAAAGGAGGTACAAAATTAAATTAAAAAAAATTTATGAGTTTTTAAAAATGTTTCTGTATTTTGTGGGCCACCCAGTACTACTAAAATTAAAACCAGTAACTTTACGTCGAATTGTTTTCAGGGTAGAGTGGAGGGGACACATTTGTTCGGCTTTGCTTGTGACATCAAGTGGTTTTAATCTGGTCCTGGCAGAGTAGGCCTCCCTAAATGGATAGCTGGCTTTAGACATTCTTTTTTGCTCCAATTTTATTTTATTTGGCCTTACTCAGCAAAGTGAATAGAAAAAAAAAATGAAATTCTCGTTTTGTTTTCAGTTGTAATCTGAGATTTGAATAAAAAAAGGCGGGAAAAAAGGAATGTGTGAGGCAGGATCAAAGATGGCGACCATAAAAAGCCAGTGACGCGCAAAAGCTGTCGGTGACATGGATTTAAACATTGATATTAACCAAATAACGGAATTCACGCCTTGTTGGTTCATGATAGCTTTTCCATTTTTCTCTGAATAAAGTCCATAAAAAAGTTGAAGAGAAAAGAGTGAAAGCATTTCAATTCCGAATGAAACACTTAATTGCTTGTAGCGGTTGATCGGAAAAGAATAAATGAATTCCAATTTTTTGAAGCGATGCAAAAAGACTATTGAATGAATGACGAATTACCCATTGCAGTCAGCAATGCTTTGCACCATAAAGAAATTCTGCAGAAAGCAAGGTCTCAACGGTTGTTTGTCCGACAACAAGGATATAAAAAAGGCGGGAAATGCTGATTATTTGGAGGGGTTTGTTTCATATTTTTAATCTTGATTTTATCATTTTTTATTTTTTCAATGAACCAAAAGTGTGACGATTTAAATTTTATCTTTAAAAGTGTAATGATAAAATTTTAATTTTTTTATCTAAAAAAAAAGCAAACAAAAAACAACAAAAAGAACAAAATTCTGCATATGCTCATATATTGGTCGAATTTGGAAAACCGAAAGTTTGGGTGAAAAATTGGTGCCGTATGTGTTGTAATTTTGTCTAGGAATGATCTGAAATGATCTGAAATAAAACCGTTTTATATTGGACAACATTTTCTTAAAAATAATTTATAAAGGAGTGGAATATTAAAAATTCCGATAAGAAATAGTTAACAAACAAAATGGAATAATTATTTTTTTATGGCAGTTTTAAGTTAGCCTTTGGGGTTTTATTGCAAATATGATCTGGTTACAACAAGGAGTAAAGTAAAGTTGGCGACCATAGTCGAGGGCGACCAGAAGGCTCCCTTTTCAATAGCTACTACACCAAGGTGTAGGGGAGGGCGCTACACCTTTCCCTGGATTGCTCCACATTATCCTTGATACGTACCTTATATCGTTGAGTGTTAAGCAATGAGGTATCAAGTACCATTTTAAAGTCTTTGGCTTGACGCGACCTGGGACTGAACCCAGGTCTCCCGGACCATTGGCGAATACTCTATCCACTAGACCAATGAGCCAGTTAAAAAACTGTGTTGTCCACTTTTCTTTTAGCGCTCTATTCTCGTTGTTGCGTGAAACTCTGAGTGAGGGATTTAACAGGAATATAATTTTGACGGTTTGGATCTTAGACACACTCTGCTATAACATTATTAAACTTTTGTTTATTAATACTTTTCTCGCTTGCATTTTGGCTCATGAGTAGAGCGTTCTCCAATGGTCCAGGAGACGGGGGTTCAATCCCAGGTCGAGTTACAAATGGTACTTGATGCCGCCTTGCTTAACATTCAGCATTATAAGGTAAGGATCAGGGGTAAAGTGGAGCAATCAGGGAATGGAGTAAAGTCCTCCTCTACACCTTGGCGTAGTTGCTATTGAAAAGGAAGCCTTCAGGTCACCAACTTTACTAATTTTATCATTCCCTCCCCCCTCTATCTCCCCACATACACACACACGCACCCCCATACACATATATATAATATTTTATTAAGCATGTAAACCTGTATAGTTCTCGCAACAAATTACAGTATAAATTTTGAATAGATCAATCACTTTTTTTGTTAAAAGCGTAATTGATGTACAGAAGTGATGATAGCCTCTCTGTATAGGATGGATTATTTATACAAAGAGAATCATCTCTTCCCTACAACACTTCCCTCTCGAGATACGATTGTAATGTTACTTGTGTGGGTTATTGAAATAATCTGGATCATAATTTACATAGAAAAGGGTTTGTTTTACAAGACGTACAAGGATGTGTGATTAGAGGTAAATTGTTCGCTACTCTGGCTAGGGAGAACGGTGTATTTGTCTCTGCTTCCTACCAGACAGGACTTGACACAAGGTCAAATAACCCGAACGTCGGATTATAGTCGGTCTTAGCGGAGGGAGAAGGTCGGACCCGAACCGAGGTTCGAGCCCTGCTGGTCTATGCTGGTCATCGGCTCACTTGGTGCAATATGAGCCGATAAGCCTAGCTGGACATGGATCCAAATATGAGTCCAGGCATGGATGCCAGATTATAGCTTAAACTGAACAACTGGGGTCCAGTGCTATACAAAGGTGTCCATATAATAAGGCCCTTGGTTTCAGCTCGCCCACCCGAAGGTGGTCTTGCTGAAGCTAGGGGCTTTTCGGCCTCAAGTCTGCCTAAGAGGAACAATGCTTGTCCGACATGAATGCCGGAGAGGCCGGCTAAAAAGTCGGCGGGAGCAAAGCCAACAGCAAATTAATGCAGTCGGCCTTATCCCAAGGGCACGGGCCTCGCCAGAGAGAACGGGCTCTGGCCAACACCGTCAATGCTCATATTCAATAAGAATAATCCATTCTATACCGAGTATTATCATCACATTTTTATTACAGTTATGAAACTGGTTTAAAAAATTTAGACATACAACCTTTATTATCAAAGTTATTCAACTGGGTACACATCTTCGTTTGAAATTTAAAGTTTGAAATAAAAGAAATTCAGCTTCAGTCTCGATACTTTTAATATATATATATATATATATATATATATATTCAATTAAATAAACATACTCCCCACTGATCCCAATAAAAAATTAAACCTATCATATACAATAATGAATTTAGAATCTCAAACTTAGCTATTAACAATAACTCCTCAACCTCGATTGGGGTTTTGAAAAACACAAACGTTATATATCAATTTAAATGTCTTCTAGGTGATTGTATTTCTGAAAACAATTATATATACGTTGGTTTAACTTCACTTATTCCCTCGAGACGACTCACTATGCATTTCTCTGACGCCAGTTCAATAGCCCAACATCTCAAAAACATTTCTCCCCTACAAATCGATTTCAGAAAATTCTTACTGAAAACAAAACAATATTAGACCCACAAAATGACAACAAATTTTACAGATTCTCGAACCTCTTCTCATTTGAAACAAACATCCTTGACTCAAAAGGGTTCATTCTGAATCCAGTGCTTATGAACTCAAATATTTTTAGCTGCTGAAGCTATTCATAGAATTAAATTTGAAAATGAACGCTACAACAATACACCAGTATAAACAATAAACACTCATGTCTTATAAAGTGGTGATGTACATACAAATGTTATATCAGTTTTGCAATATACACCCCACCCTGATGATGGCCCAAGATCACACAAAAAGAACTAGGGAACCAATTAATTATGAAAACTTTATTAATCAATTCCCGCCCGATATAATATCGACACGGTAACTTTAAAGGATAAATACAAATATATGTAGACAAAGAATATCTATATTGTTTAATCAAATATGTATTTACGAAGAAATGCTCCCCCTTATTGTACTACTTAAGTCACCGAAACTGTAGTATCACCCTTAGATGGTGACTGATGAGGTCAGGGTAATGCATGTGTTCTCTCACGTTGTATGATAAAATGAAAAAAATATATATTAATCTCATTGTAAGGTGGTCATGATATGCAGAAATAATAACACAAATGTTTTTAGATATTTTGAGACCCTGAAAATTTTAACGTTTTTTGGTTATTGTTCATTGTGTTTTACTTGCCGATAACTTTTCTTCTTGTGACCTAAGGTTAAAACTTGTTGAAAATAAAGATTGAATTATTACAAAGATATACTCCTCCTTCTCGCTTTTGTTCATATTACATATATATATATATATATATATATATGTTTTTTCCAATATATATATATATATATATATATATATATATATATATATATATATAATTCATGGAATTTAGACTGCGACCCCTTGGTTTCATGGAGTTTTTTGCAAAACAACAATCATCAGGCAGTTAACAAAATGAAATGAATCGAAAATCGAAAAAATACAGTCAAAAAACCGTTGGGATTTTGTCGGAATCTTTACGTGTGATTGTAAGAGTGTGAGTGTGTGTGGGTGTGTACGTATATTTGTGTGGGTTATATTGCGTATTATTGTGTGTATGTGTGGGTGGCATATAGTGTATGTTAAAGTACAAACGCAGAGCGTTGTTTTAACTGGACATAAATTCATCGGTGTGTCTTACCTTTTGCTACATTATTTTATTTGTGTGTGTGTAGGTGATTATAGTTAAGGAACAAAAAATGAATTAAATATATTTTTATTTATTATTATTATTATATAATAGCTCTATCCGAGATATTGAGCACTCTACATATTATATTGCACTTAGTTCCACACAAACCCACAAAGTGATTTAGTGATAGCCAACACTTATATATATTTATATATATATATATATATATATATATATATATATATATATATATATATATATATATAAAATAATTTTTAACAAGACTTCATTAGATCAAATAAAAAGATAAATTATCCTAAATTAAAAATTATTTTGGATTCTTTGATTCATATCAATGCTCTTAACAGGATGAAAATAAATTTATTATCCTAATGTGACCGAATATTGTTTTTTTCTTGAAATGATATTATTTGCACTGTGAATTTATTTACATTGAGTTCTTTACCAGGAATATCTAAATATTCAAAATTTGAATAATTTAATTGTCCCGTCGGACTTGTTCCATACTCCAGATTTACTGGGTTGAAGATTACCTAATATATATATATATATATATATATATATATATATATTCTTTTTTGATTCATATATCAGTTGCTTTTTATCGCAATTCTCATATCGTCATTCTGTGGTCTTCGGTAAGCAATGACCGTAAATTACTAATAATGGATTTTTTTTTCTTATTTAATGAGGAAATCTTAGAAAGGCATTTCTTTCCGTTAGGATGAATGCAAATTCAGAAAAGAAAAAACTCTTTCCGATCGGAATTCCGTGCTCTTTGTTCAACCTTGGAAATTCTTTTAGTATTCTTGCTATTTTTTAGGTGCACAAATAATGCAGACATTGATTGCAGACATTTGCGTGCATTGATTTTCAGACAAAAAATATTGGTAGAGGATGCCAAAAAAAAAAAAAAAAAAAATTAATAACAAAACAAAAAAAAACCCAAACAAGCCAAAAAACAATATAGAAAAAAAAAAAGAAATAAATAAAAGAAAAGAAAAAAGAAAAAGGAATCACCTCTTTCCAGATTTGTTACAAGACAGCATATTGTATCGATTCAATCTATTCTTATCCGACAAGAAATAACTAGTGGTTGGTTGGTTGGTTTTACGGCATGTCAACCCTTACTGACGAAGTTAGTCTTTTTCAAGCACTTATATGGTTTCAGTTGACAATAATCTTTTGTGAACAAGTATAACTTCAATTAAGTATTCTTAATACTAATTTGAACACAATTATTTGGTTTCAAGTATTCCGATCAAATACTAATAATTTGAACACAATATTTCAATCAGTTATAAGATTTCAATTGACTCATCAATAATTCTCTGTAAAAAATTATACCTTCAACTAACAATACTTAATACAGTTATAAGTATTTCGATCTAATAATTATACTTTTCAATCTGTTTAATAGATGGTTCCTAAACAGGTATTATCAATCTTCTGGTTCCTGTGAGTATTGGAAATGAAGGAGTAATCAACGTTTCTAAAAGCGTCAGAACTGAAAACTCGCCACCCAATATAGTTTTCAGTCAAACACCCATTTTTGGGGTGGGTGGGCGGAATGAAGAGGATACTTTCAATGTATTCTAAACCCAACGGAAAGGATAGATGGTTCAGTTTTTTATTATACCCCGGACCAAAAGAAAGAAAGCAGGAAAAAAGAAGGGAACAAAGGACGGAGAAAAATAAAGAGACATAGAAAGAAATAAAGAAACAAAGAAAGAAAGGAACAAGAGTCAGAGAAAGAGAAGGGGGTTAAGAAATAAAGACGAAAGAAAGAAAGAAAGAAGGGAACAAAGGTCGGTGACAAAGAAAGAGATTATACAAGAAAAAAAGGATAAAAGATTAATGAAAGAAAGAAATAAAGGACAAGAGTGAGTGAGAGAGAGAGAGAGAGAGAGAGAGAGAGAGAGAGAGAGAGAGAGAGAGAGAGGAAAACAATCTATGTAAAAAGAAAGAAAAAAAGAAAAAAAGAACAGAAAGAAAAAAAAAAACGGAAAACTGATGAAAAGGAAAGAAAAAAAAAGATGAGAAGTAGGTCAAGTAAAAGTTTGAGAAAAGTGGGTTGAGAAGGAAAATAAAATTGAAAAAAAAAAGAAGAAGCAGAAGAAAAAAATCAAGAGTAGAAAAGCAAAATTAAAAAGAAAAAATCCCAAACCTCAAAGAAACGATCGATGGAGGGTGCCAGTGACGTCATCGCTGAAGTTGTTAACTGCGGCCTCATAGTAAGCGAGTTCGAACTCTAGTTCCGCTATTACGTTCACTTTCGAAGAAATACTCTTGGGAAAGGTACAAACCCTCATAACCACTCCCAAGCTATGGATTAAGTAGTACTACGAATGTCCTTCTACAAGGATGTTTTTGGCATTAAATAACCCACGAAGGTTTCTGTGCTATTAAAACAAAGAAACCAAAACTGAAAGAAATGAGAAAAGAAAAAAAGAGGAAAAAGATAGAAAAATAAAAAGAATGAAAGAAAGAAATGGTAAGAAAAACAAAATAAAAGAAAGGATAAAAGATAAAAAGAAAGGAAAGAAGGAAGAAAAAAAGAACATATATATATCTATCATCATCATCATCATGTCGTGCCGCTAGCACGGATATCCCTGACCCTCTCTCGCCACTTCTCCCAATCATTTATCGCCTCTGGCAGGTCTTCAGGGCTACATCCCGTATCCTCACATAGCTGCTGTATGTATGTTCGAGTTGGTCGTCCTGCTTTTGCTTGGCCATATGCGGGGGTTCAGAGGAGTGCGTCACTTATGAGCTCGTCCTTGCTTCTCCAGCAGTGTCCTGCGTGTCTAGTTCGTCTAGCTTGGATAATTTTCGTGATGGGGTCTCATCAACCGAAAAAGACATCGACACATGGCTAACGAAGGCATGGACAGCTATCGATAGGCTCTCGATCATATGGAAATCAGACCTGATCGATAAAATGAAACCCAGTTTCTTCCAGGCAGCAGTCGTATCGAAACTGCTATATGGATGCACTACTTGGACGCTAACTAAACGGCTGAAGAAGAAGCTAGACGGCAATTACACAAGAATGTTGCAAGCAATATTGAACAAGTCCTGACGGCAACACCCCACAAGGCACCAACTATACGGCCACCTGCCTCCCATCACGATATATATATACACATATATATATATATATATGTATGTATTAGTTTGAAAAAAGTCCTGCTGCATCGTTCTCATGATCATTTTGAGTTCATTTTACGGTAAAAAAAAATTAATTTTAACTTTGTATTGTTTTTTCTCTTTTTTGTAGATTATTTTAAAGCAATGTGGGTAAATATTGTATCGATTTTATCCAATTAACATGGGTTTAGATCAGACATTGTATGCTGTATGAATACTAAAAAGATTTTTCAGCTATTAAAGTGGCAATGAATATTCGTTCTGTCAATGGAAATTAAGCTTGAAGAGTCCGAACATGCCAACAAAGGTTTGGCCTGTTTCAACTGGAAAATAATATCTTGATTAAACATATCAATTAAGATCAAATAGGCATTAGTTTCTTTTTTATCTTTAAAATGATAGAATTTCCAACTTATTACGCACGCATATATATATATATATATACATATATGTGTGTGTGTGTGTGTTTGTGCGTAAGATGTTGGTTTGGTTGGGTTAGGTTTTATGACATATCAACCATTATAGGTTATTTAATGCCAAATCATCTTTATACATATATATTAAATATATGTAATTTGGTTTGGTTTGGTTTTATGGCATATCAACCCTCCTGGTTTATTTAATGTCAAATCCTGTTTATACATATATACTAAATATATATGATTTATCAACACATTTTGTAGATAAAGTTTTAAAAAGAGCCTAAGCTCTTTTTTGTACTGAGTTAAATGGTTTCAAGGATTGTAATATAACAATCACAATTTGACATCAGTCATTTGTTTGCACACATTTTGTTCTATTTTACTAATAGATAGGACCCTATCAGGTGCTACGACTCCGGGTCAGAGTGGACCTTGGAGCAATGGCAATGAAGGTTATACCAAAGTCCCCAAATCTTCAGGACTAGAACCTCAACATCAGATAGTTTAATCTCATATCCAGGACACTCATTGGGGTTGGGTGTCTTGCTTATCTGCAGAGATGCAGTTTATTCTACAGCCCGAGCCAACTAAGTTGGAGGAGTTGGTGACACACACACACACACACACACACACACACACACACATATATATATATATATATATATATATATATATATATATGGACAAAAATCCTGGAATTAAAAAGGATTAGAGCCCTACCAAAACAATATTTACTATAAAAACTGGAACCAAAGACCACCCACCAATTATCAATCCCCTGAAGAAGACATTCAAAGCTCTAGAGGAATGCTGATTGAACGACCACAGACAGTCAGGTGTTAGTATTATGGCGCCAAAAAGAAACGATCGAACCAAGGCGCGAAGCAACTGGAGAAACGCCAGTTGGAGGCCGCAGCTTAATCCCATCTAACGCGAATCACCTTTTGTACGGGAAACATCTAGTTGAAGGAAAAATTCAGAGCTAGCGTGAAGTTTATAAAGAATCCTGGAATATCTTCGTTATTCCTTCTACGAGGTGCTGTCTTTGTTCAATTCGGAAGGTAAACCAAAATAAACCCACAGGAGGGCTTCCTTAATCGAATGAAAGATTCCAGAACAACTTTGAATAACTAAACAAAAGTGACGGTACGAAGAAGGCGAAAAAGAAGCGAGAAACTGAAAAGATTAAAAGAAAAGAAAAGTAGTTTTCTAAATAGAATTGAGAAAGACTAACAAAAGAACTATCAAACAAGATAAGTTTGTCATATCCCATTTCCAACACGAGTGAGTTAGAGTCTCATTGGGTGCCCCTTTCATATGGCCTTGTGCTACATCTAAGCAAAAAGCTTAGTAAATTTCCATATCCCATTTCCGTCAAAATTCGCATGCACCCATGTACTAAGAAAATATTCAGTAGAAACACAACAAAACAGTGAATCTCGAAATGTTTGTGATCATGTTTGCTCATTTATAATTTTAACTTGATGATTATTCTTTAACGCCCTCAGTCCCTATCTCCTTATTACCTTTCCGCTTACTTTTTACTATTGTTATCAAACGTTGGTTAAACGAACGTCCGTCTTGCCTTATGTTATCGATGGTTTTGTTGCATTTATTTTTCTTTATCATTTGGACAGAGTCATATATTCAATTTGGGTTTATAGTAAAGTAAGCGTGTCTTTACATTTAAAACGCACAGTTTAAGCATTATTTTACAAACAAAAATACAGCATAACATTTTGTAAAATTCAGCATTTTAAATTAATAGGACTTAAAGACATACTGACCAATATTGAAACATTTTTCCTCTGTTGGTACGTGAGTTCAAATCATTCCTCTCCCTTTTAGCGTTTATTTACTACTGAATTTTAGGTATGTTTGGAGACGGTCTACTGTTGTAAAGACACGCTTACTTTACTATAAACCCAAATTGAATATATGACTCTGTCCAAATGTCAGCGAACACGGCAAAACGTTTTTGAATCTCTTCTAAAAGTTTTAAAAATTCTTAAAGCCCTAACAGTAGTTTAGAAAAAAAAGTAAAAGCCTAAAACACCCAATGATACCACACAAAAAAAGTAAAAATAAAAATTTAAAAAAAAATTGTCATATTCAAAAGCTCTATAATTCCTAAAGCCTCCTCGGTTCCCAACGGTAGTATAGAAGAAAAACTAAAAAGCATAGGAAAATGTCCCAATACCGCAAGAAAAAAAAAACAAACAAATTCAGTACCAGTGAAAATCTTACGAAAGTACCTTAATCTTGGACTTTACCTAAGTTAAAACTTAAATCAAAATTCCCCCCCCCTTTTTTTACGTACACATGGGAAGCAGCATGATGTACGTAAAGGTATTTGAATAAACCCATGGATGACCAAACTCAATACCTAAACAGGTCCTGGACGTGAGTTTGACGACTTTACGCTCAGGATCGTTAGTTCGATCAGGGAACTACTGCTGCTCCTCTATAAGAGTGGCTTCTATGGAAGAGAATAAAACAGCCATCGAAAGATAACCATGACCCACACTCAAACCACATACACAAACCGCATCGCTCATCGCGCGGGTAAAAAAGGGGCGCGTCCTGCTGAGGTTGGAGCCCTGGCCTCAGTGTTCGAAAAATCAGCTACAGAGCTCAAACGACCAAATCTACTAAAATGCAAGCAAACACTACAAATAGCGACATTTAACGTAAGAACCTTAAATAGAATAGGACAACTACCAGAGCTAATCGCATCGGCCGTAGAACATAAGATTGACATAATATGCATACAAGAACACAGATGCACGCACACCGAAGATATCACATATCACGAAACTGGCAATGGATGGTCGCTCGTCACTGTATCCGCATGGAAAAACTCTGTCAACGCCGCAGTAGGAGGGGTAGGATTACTTATAGGACCTAGAGCATTAAAAACGCTAAATAGCATTGAGAAAATGCAACCTAGAATGATGGCAGCTACTTTTAACGGCAACCCCAGAGCAACAATCATCTCATGCTACAGCTCTACCAATGTTAGTGAAGAAACTGAACTAGTCACCTTCTACGATGAGTTATCCTCATTAGTGCGTAGCATCCCGAAACACAACATGTTAGTCATTGGCGGAGACATGAATGCCCAAATCGGGAAAAACGGAAACAACAAATACAGCCTCCACAACACGTCAAATAGGAATGGGCAGCATCTAACAGATTTCATGATAGAAAATAGATTATCATACCTCAATACAAACTACCAAAAAAGGGAGGGCAAACTATAGACATACACGTAAGCGAACAATACTAAAGCTCAGATAGACTACGTCCTTATAAACAAGAAATGGAAAAATAGTGCAATGAATTGCGAGGCATACTCCTCTTTCGAGGGTGTGTCCACCGATCACCGAATAGTCACGGCGAAAATACGGCTAAGCCTACGAAAAAACGCCAAACGAACAGCGACCACCAAACGCTATGACTGGGCCCTATTAAACAACAAAGATATAAGAGATAAATACGTATTAGAATTAAGAAACAGATTCGAAACACTACAAGAAAAGACGGAAAAAAGTACACCAAACGACGAATATGAAAATTTCGTCAATGCGCACCTCGAGGCAGCAGCGAAATGCATTCCAACAAAACTCAAAACTAAATATAGAGTCCCATGGGAAACTTTAGCAGTGAGAGAAAAACGGGCACTAGTGAAAACAGCCTCCAAAAACTATCGAAAAAACCCAACAAACACAAATGCCTTAAAACTAAAAACGGCACAATATCAATTAGCAGGCATATATATAAAGGAACAGACAGAATACATTCAAAATCAGATAGACAAGATTAGAGACTCGGTGGAAGATAGGCAATCTAGGATAGCATGGCAAACAATAAACGAAGTGAGCAGAAGAAAGAACACAGCCAAAGCAAAACTGAAAGCAGCAAACCAACAAGAAAGAATAAAACTGTGGAAACAGCACTTCGAAACCCTACTAGGAAACCCACCGAAAATAACGCATGAACCAATCACCAGAATCATTAGTAAACAATTAGACATTAAACTAGGACCGTTCACACAAGAAGAACTCGACTGAGTTCTCAGAAAAATTAAAAATAGGAAAGCTGCAGGGCTGGACGAGATTCCCCCAGAAGTATGGAAAACCAGACAATTCGACGACATACTGCCCCGACACTGCAACGCAGTATACAATCAAAATCCGATAGATAGATCGATGAAGGGATGCATACTCCCCTTCCCTAAAAAGGGGGACCTCGGATTAGCCAAAAACTACCGAGGCATAACACTTACATCCATAGCAGCCAAAATCTACAATGCCTTACTACGAAACCGCATAGAACCCAAAATCGACAACATCCTTAGGAAAAACCAAAATGGCTTCCGAAGAAATAGATCCACGACCTCACAAATATTAAACACCCGTAGAATCCTTGAAGGTGTACGGGCAAAAAACCTACAAGCGACATTAATATTTGTCGACTTTACCAAGGCCTTCGATTCCATTCACAGAGGAAAGATGGAAAAATCCTACTAGCATACGGCATACCTAAAGAAACCGTAGCAGCAATAACGATTCTCTATAGAAACACCAAAGTAAAAGTACGATCACCAGATGGAGACACAGAATACTTCGACATTGTAGCAGGAGTACTACAAGGGGACACGCTGGCTCCGTACCTCTTTATCATTTGTCTACACTATGTACTTAGAACATCGATTGACAAAATCAGAGAGAATGGCTTCGAGCTGACGAAGAAAAGAAGAAGAAGGTACCCCGTAAAAACAATTACCGACGCCGACTACGCCGATGACATAGCGATACTGGCAAATACACCCGACCAAGCCGAAACACTACTGCATAGTTTGGAACGAGCAGCCACAGGCATAGGCCTCTATGTTAATGCACACAAAACGGAATATATGTGCTATAATCAAACGGGGGACATCTCCATTCTAGAAGGAACCCCTAGTAGACAAGTTCACTTACCTGGGAAGCAGCGTCGAATCAACCGAAAAGGACATCGAAACGAGGTTAACGAAGGCATGGACAGCTATCAATAGGCTATCGATTATATGGAAATCCGACTTAACCGATAAAATGAAACGCAGTTTCTTCCAGACAGCGGTCACATCGATACTGCTATATGGCTGCACTACATGGACGCTAACAAAACGGCTGGAGAAGAAGCTAAACGGCAATTACACAAGAATGCTGCGTGCAATCTTGAACAAGTCCTGGCGGCAACACCCCACAAGACACCAACTGTACGGCCACCTGCCTCCTATCACGAAAACTATTCAAGTTAGACGAACCAGACATGCAGGACACTGCTGGAGAAGCAGGGACGAACTCATAAGAGATGTACTCTTATGGACCCCTACACATGGTCGTGCAAAAGCAGGACGACCAGCACGAACATACATTCAGCAGCTATGTGAGGATACGGGATGTTGTCCTGAAGACCTTCCTAGGGCGATGAACGATAGGGAGGAGTGGCGAGAGAGGGTCAGGGATATCTGTGCTACCAGCGTGACATGATGATGATGATGATGATAATTTTTCTTTATCCTCTGCTATCTTGAATCCGGTATAGAATAATAGATTCTTCATCACTTAAGATTCCCTACGGAAAGAAAGCCTATCAATTTGTATGTACTACCTTATTAAAACACTGTTATTAAAGGGAGATAACCCTCATCCATTTTCCTAAGGTCGTAACAATATATATATATATATATATATATACGAGGTTTTTCTCAAAAGTAACGGGACTGGATGTGCAGTGTGAACACTGAGAGAAAGATGACTAGGAAGATTGTATAACGATCTTTTAGATATTTTAGAAGCATATAATTGTAATCGTAGCTTTCTTTAAACATTGCATTGTTACAAATACTTTAGTTTACACATCTTTTGTGGGTCGTTCAGCTATGAGCACCGAAGAATTACTAAACCTGAAATTTTTTGTCCGGGTGAGGAAAATTCCGTTATAAGCACTTTAAATGCTTCAGCAAGTGTATGCAGATAACACCATGTCGCTTACATATGTTTCTGGGTGACACTAAAAGTTCTAAGAAGGTTACGAGGAGATGAAAGATGACTACAGGAGTGGAAGGCCTTCAACAAACAGGACGGAGGTCAACGTCGAGCGGGTAAGGCTGATGGTGTGTGGTGATCGTTGGTTAACTTTTCAAATGATCGCAAGTCAGCTGGATTTGAAAAAGGACAGTGTTTGAAGATTATAACAGAAGATTAGGGCATTCCCGTAAAGTAACTGGGTGGGCTGAGCTGAGCACCCAGCAATTTCTGGCCAAGTGAAATATTGCCACACTGGAACAACCTTTCTATTCACCTGATTTTGCTCCGTGTTGTTCTTTTTCTTTTCCCCTTGCTCAAAGGGATTATGAAGGGGCTGATTTTATTCATAGAATTATTTGCCAATTTTAAACGATTCTGTTTTTTGACCTTTATCCGGGGATGTGAATTTATCAAATAAAACAAAAAAAGATGAGAGTGTTTTAGAACATGCTATTTTGGTAGCGTTCTGTTTTAAATTCGTGTGATGTAATTAGCGGTTCAAAAATTATTTTTAAAACATCCATGTCACATCTATCTATCTATCTATCTATCTATGGTTAATCATTTCAGTTCAGTGAACAGACAGATAGATTAATAGATTTTAACAGTCAGGAAAAGACAACTTTCTATCACTTGCATGTACTTTCTTAGACCGGATGTTAGATAGACTGTGAGACTGACAGCGATAGATAGATATACTAAAAGAGAGACTGACAGAGATTGACAGATATGAGTAGACTGGAATTGACACCTTCTAATCACTTGCATATACTTTTCTAAATTGATAGATAGATAGATAGATAGATAGATAGATAGATATGTATAGAGTGGAAGAGACACCCTCTAATCACTTGCATATTCTTTCCTAAATCGATTGATAGATAGACAGAAAGACAGACCGATAGATTGATTGATAGATATGATCAGATTGAAATAAACACCTAATCACTTGCATATTCTTTCCTAAATCGAAAATGTTGATATGAGGTCAAAATTTAATTGCCTATTCGAAAAGCAATTTAATTTAAAATTGGTCCGACCATTCTTTTATATCAGAATCTATCTATTACTCAATCTGAAAATCAAATCCGTCACCTCAGACAAGTCTAAGACAAATCACTTCTTGCATTTTGGTCATATCTGGCTTTTGTTCAATCATCGAAAAGCTTCTTTTCTACTTACATCGTGTACGTGGTGGGTGGTTACAAGAAGTTTGGAGTCAAACGTCTTTCAAGATGTGAAATACATTAATAGAGAGAGTCATTTGAAATAAAGACAGCGGCTAATTTCTTTCTTTCTTTCTTTCTTTCTTTCTTTCTTTCTTTCTTTCTTTCTTTCTTTCTTTCTCTCTCTCTGTTACTCTCTCTCTCCCCTCAGGGCCAAGAAATATTTTAGATTGAAAATAATTAGAAAAATAAATTGGCCTATCAATCTTTAGTATTACATTTATCTATCTATTTCAGTAAAATCTATCTATCTATCTATCTATCTATCTATCCTCACATCAAAATGCAGTTTAGTGTCATACCCTGGAATCTTTCCATGTTAAGGTAGATTATAAAAATAAATTAGCCAATCAATCTTTAGTATTGCATCTATCTATCTATCTATCTATCTATCTATCTATCAACCCAGCGTAACAAGCAACTCCAAAGTAGTTATTTACGAAGCTGAGTTGATTGTAGCTTAAGATCAGAAGTATAAGAACCAGTGAGAACCGAATTCGCTATCAATGGTCAGTGAGTCTCTCTTGCTATTACACGAAGCAACTTGCCTTTTGTCGGCCACTTGTTTTTTTGGTAATATCAGTAGCTTATTTCCGGAAAAATCCTTTTCAGTTCGATACTGGGTCACTCAGTGAGGATCGAACTCACTCGATGCACAAATTAATTTCTCGATTTACCTAATTTCGAACTCCAACGACTGGGAATTATAAAACTGAGTCACCAGACAAGTTTTCAGTATATGCGTGGGGATGTATCCTATTGATGGAACCGTTCTTCAGAAACGTGTCACAGGTGTCTTTCTCCATATTTAATTAAAATAATTGAAACAAATCAATCTTTTTTTTGTCTCCAGGAAAATCAAATGTAGAGTTATAAGTGACTTTGCATCTTCCTTTCTGTCCACTTTTAAAATTAGTTCCAGTTTTCCCCCACAAAATCTTCCCCAAGGCGATTTAGTTTGCTAAAGATACGTTTCGTTTAAGAATGTTTAGATTAATTCTAGTGTCTTTCGCAAATGAAATTCTGGATTTCTGGCCTGCGGACTTTATATAACACTTCATTCATTGTTCCATCAGTCACGTTTGCCTTTTGAACATTGACTCTTTGAGAGTGACCTTGAGATCATTGCTATTAGAAAACGGGTCCAATCGTTATTTGGTAACCGAAACGTGTAGCCTTGTGCCAGACGAAGTTAAGCTTTTTGATCCTTACCACATTGGTAATGGTCAGCAGGGTGACCTCACAAATCACTATGACTGATGTGTGCGATCATTTCTCACTGGGTGTAACATTTTGATAGCTTGCTGTGTTGCATTGATTATTACTAAGTAGTACGAGGATCATTAAATAAGTTTCCAGACTTTTTTTCGTATGGGGACTTTTATTGATAGTACACACATGAAACTCTAGTCCCCTTCGAAGTAATATCCTCCGGCTGCAATGCACTTGTACCGTTCCAACAATTTCTGGATGGCCCCATCGAAGTCCTCTTGTGTGAGCGTGTCAATCACCTTCGTCACAGCCTCTTACATTTCTTCAATTGTCTCATAACGACAGCCTCTGAGTTTAGGGAATTACCTAAAGTCACAGGGAGCAAGGTCTGGACTATTGGGAGGGTGACGAACTGTCTTGATGCTCATCTTAGTCAAATAGTCTGTGACAAGGATGGAGTTGTGGACTGGTGCATTGTCCTGATGGAAATGCTACTGACCCGATTTGAAGAGTGCTGGCCTCTTCCGACGGAATCTCTTCCTAAACTCCCTTAAAACCTCAACATAGTAACCCTAACCCAAACTCTTTGGCCAATCAACTCTGGTGTATTGACTTCTTTACTCCTCCCACACCTTTCATCATCCCTCACAGACTCTCTGTCTTCCTTGAATCTCTTATGCCACTCAAAAACTGATGCTCGTTTCATGCAAGATGCTCCAAAAGCAGTCTGAAGCATTCCATACGTTTCTGTGACATTTTTTCCAAGTTTAAAACACAATTTTACTGCATATCGTTCTTCTAAAGTGTCAGATTGTATTTTTGAAATTCACCAGCTGTGACAATCAGGCTTTAGTAGGGTGAATTCCAATTGCTGCTGTAGCTGTTGATTTGAAGCTGAAATCATAAAAATTGGTCAGTCATGGCATAAGATATATAGCAATAACATACAAAAAAAGTCTGGAAACTTATTGAAGGCACTACGTATGTTCAATCTTGAGTTGGTGCTCTACAATTCTAGCATTGTGCAAGACTAAGTTAAGGTTTTTTGCTCATTTTTAGCGCAGTAGTTTGGAAGATGGTCATATAAATCCTTAGTTGTATGTTCAGAGTTTAAAAGGACCTGCTTACCTTTTACTGGACAAAGTGAAAGTTTTGAGAACTTTGCCGCGGAGCAATGGTTAGAAAGATAAATTCGTAGATCATTAAAACTGATTTGTGTGTTCGAACCTTAATGAATTCTTCTTCTCCTTAGCCTTGTACCAAACAAAAATAAATTTCTTGACGCTTCACCATGTGTTAATGGTTAGCAAGACTGCCTCACAGATCAGTATCACTGATGTCTGTGCTCAATCCTCACTGGGCGCTTAAAACTTGTAGCCTTTTGCCAGACTAAACGTAGATTTTTGACAACTTTCTGTGTGACAGTGACTAAGAAAATAGTATATCAGTACGACTAATTAATTTATTCAATATGTAACGTGATATGGAAGGTCCAAGTTATACAGAAGACGAGAGCCTAATTTCTGGAGAGAGAGAGAGAGAGAGAGAGAGAGAGAGAGAGAGAGAGAGAGAGAGAAGAAACATTTTTAAGATAAAAAAGCAGACTAAGTTTACGGAAGCATCACTTGTTTAGGACAGCCAGTCACGGATGAATGACCACGTTAATATAGAATGACTAGAAAAAGCCGGAGCTCCCAAATCTTCTGGACAGGTGGGAAACCACCGGAAACGGATATGTTCCTCCCTTCAACACCTGTCGGAAGTAAGAGGACTAATTGGGTTTAAAAGTTAATTGACTGCGAGATATGACGGGGTAAAGACGTCAGTTGAACATTAGCCATGAAGATGTAAAGACATGAAAATTTACGTGTCCCATTTTGTGGGTAAGTCTCCGAAAAGGGGTCTCACTCCAGACACAAATTAGTGAAGACGAAACCAGCGAACAAGCAGTTTAAACTACAACAACAACAACAACAACAACAACAACAAAACAGGTAGAAAATTAAAGATCTGTGTCTGGTTTCTCTTTCTCTTCATGACATGTTGATTCTCTTTGTTTTGCTTACGCGGGCGACTCAGTTTTTATACGCTGTTTCTTTCTCTCGGCGACTGCTCAAAAAGTGTTGCAGCGAATAAACTTTTGTGCAAGTGAACTACGACAGAGTTTTGTGTGTTCGTCAACTTTTCCCATGGCGAGGTTACAACAGGGTCTGACTACTACTTAAGATGTTAGAGCACGTGGTGGTACAGATGGCTATGCGTAAACGTGTTGGTACAACCTTACATTTGGTGTGTCATGGTACAAACATCTATTTGGTACCGTTATGGTACCATTGTACAGTATTGCTCATAAATAAGTACAACACTAATAATCTTTTAAAGAAAAACATAATTTTATTCGAAACTAAAGATACCAGGATTAGTAGACTAACAAAGCTACTCCACAAAAAAAAAGAAAAGAAAAATCCCCATCCTTCGCCACTATTTAATCATATTGGAGAGGATAACGGATTTATGGGGAATTTCCGTGGTGTAGTGGCTAAAGTGCTAGACTGCGACCTCGAAGTTAGCGAGTTCAAACTCCAGTCGAACTATTATGCTCACTTTCAGATTTATAGATTTGGAAAAGGTATGAGCCACCTTATCCCTCAGCAATGGGTTAAGTAATACTACTGCTCTTCTTCTACTAGGGTGGTTTTGGCATTAAATAACTCGTGAAGGTTGATATGCCATTAAACAAAGAAACCAGACCATACATTTGCGAAGTGAAATACAAACAGCTATGTCCAGTATTTGAACTTGGACCACCGATTTCATTTTCTACAACGATAACCGTTACGTCAAGAGTGCCTCCTATGAAAAATGAACGTGAAAAATTCTAGTAATTTTTTTTTCTTTTTGGTTGGTAATTTTCTGAACAACATAGCAGTGACTTTCGATTTTATTGCACTAAACTGTGAACGATGCTTTGTTTTGAAACGAGTTCATGTCTTCCATTTCTTGGTAAGTGGAACATTAGTAACAATTGTTGATACATTAAAAGAAAGAAACGCTAACGGTTTCCATTAAAACAAAAATGTCGCTATAATAGTCGCCTTTATAAAAATAGCAATTCTTTTCCGAATCAATGGCGACGTGAAGAGATAATGTTTTCTTTTAATTACTCCTTAATGTTTTTTTAGATTGTTTAATCTTTTGTAAACGTGTCGTTTTAAAGTTGTTCGTTTGGGTTTAATGGCATATCAACTCGTGTAGATTATTTCATGCCAAATCCTGTTTATATATATATATATATATATATATATATTAAACCTGTAGGATTTGTAAGCGAATAAATTGTAGGTGACTTCATTTATAAACGAGCAAAAGGCCATTTGTTTGCATACTCTTCAATTGTTTTAAGCATTTCTGTCTAACTCTAATAGTCCTATTTTTCACAGTTATATGGTTTCAAACATTGCTATTTCTTTTATAATGTTTGGAACTAATTCTTCGTCGCCATTTTTGTAAGGTTCCGTGAGAGCGGGGGCGGAATTTTGGCCGATATTTAAAAATCTCTTCACTCTCGTACAATGTCGTATACCGAGACTTGAAATCCTAAATCGCAATGTTACATCTATTTTGCATACACACGTGTCTCTGGTCTTTACTCTCATCTCACGTCAGACCTCTGACTGACCCATTTATATATCCATTATTTCTAGTCACGTGAACTCCAGTGGCATATTCCATTTCAACACTTGTGCCTGTTGGCTCGAGGTCTGTATTCAAATAACACGGGTCCCTATCGGCACATTCTTCTCCATAAGAGTATTTAATATAAGTAATTCAATTTAATATTAATTATTTGTTTGCACATCGGTAAATGGTTATAAATATAATAGAAAATTAAACAGTTCTATTTGACTCATAGATATGAACCTTACAGGCACTACCACTCCTGGTCAGAGTGGACCTGGGAGTAATGGCAATGAACGGCTACTCCACATTCCTCAAAGCCGAAGGACTGGAGCCTCATCATCTAATAGTTTAGTGTCATATCAGGACATTCGTTTTGGGAGATCCTGGGTACGAGGCTGTATTACATCTGGTGATGAGGCCTCAATCCTGGAACAATAGGTCAAGTTTTATGTCACATTTTAACTGTGTGCAAACAAATGACTGATGTTAAATGGAATTGTTAGTGTTACATAGCAATACTCGAAATCATTTAATTGTGTGCAAATGAATGAGTAATGTTGAATAAAATAATTAGTACTTTATAGCAATATCTGAAAGCGTTTAACCAATTGCGGAAAATGGACTATTGGTATCACGTAGCAATACTTGGAACCATTTAACTGAGTGCGAACAATAGCAATACTTAATTGTGTGTTAACAAATTAGTTCAAAGTTATCAAAAATAAATTTACCTACAAATTATTCACATGCAAATCAAATATGTGTAAACATTTAACTGTGTGCAAATAAATGGTTTCTGGTTTGTTTAAAATGTTACCTACAAACTATTCGTTTACAAATCAAGTATATATATATATGGTTGAGCAGGATTTGGCATTCAGTACCCTACAAGAGTTGATATACCATAAAGCATAACCAACCCAACCAGGTCCAACATTCCATTGGAATATTTTTTAATTGCTCTTTTTGATTTGTCAATAGTAATAATAATAATAATGAAATCAGCGCAAAAAGAGTATAATACTTGATACAAGTGGGTGGAAAGGTGACTCACTGAAAATTGAGCAAGAAATTGAAATTTGACCATACGAACGAGTGATATATGCACAACTGGAAATCCGTTCTAGAGAAAGAGGCACAAACTTCTCTGGGATTTTGAGATACAAATAGATCACCTAATGTTGGCCAGACGACTAGATCTAGTGATACACAATAAAAAAGAGAACCTGTCGAATAGTGGACGTCGCCGTTTCAGCTGACCACGGGGTAAAACAGAAAGAAAGCGAAAAGACATATAAGTATCTAGACCTTACTAAAGAACTGAAAAAAAACTATGGAACATGAAAGTTACTGTGATACCAATTGTAACTGGTGCGCTAGATACAGTCACCAAAGGATTGATAAAATGACTGGAGGACTTGGAAATAAGAGGACAAGTGGATACCATTCAAACGACAGCATTTTTATGATCGGCCAGAATACTCAGAAGAGTCCTGGAGACTTGAGGAGACTTGCTGTCACTCAAACTCCAGGGAGAAACCATCAGCTAACGCTGGTGTGAAAAACTCCCAAAAGAGTAGAATAACAATAATAATAATAATAATAATAATAATAATAGTAATAATGATAATAATGATAAAGCGCTTGGTACAGTCACGAAAGGATTGGTACAGGGACTGGAGGACTTGGAAATAAGAGGACTAGTGAAGACCATCCAAACGAAAGTATTAATAAGATCGGCCAGAATTCTGAGAAAAGTCCAGGAAACTTGAGGAGACTTGCTGTCTCTCAAACGAGTGAGAAACCATGAGCAAACGCTGGTGTGAAAATTTCTCAAAAGAGAATAATAATAATAATAATAATGTGTTGATGTGTTTTTTATTGTCAACAATTGGGAGGGGATGACAATAAAACACATCAACAGCCGAATGCGAAAGAAACCTAACGGTTCGGGACTAAAATATGGCAACCAAAACGACATAATGAAAAGGCTGAATGGATAAACCATACCACAAGAGAACTAGAACAACTCGAAGAAGGCCCGAAAGCTGAAATACAAACTGATTTACTCAGCACGATACTTAAAAAGGTATCAAACTAGAAAACGCCAGGCCATGATGGAATACATGGTTTCTGGTTCAAGAAGTTCACCTCAATTCACGACAGACTAGTATTAGAAATGAACAAATGCCTACAAACAGCGCACGTACCCGAGTGGATGACTAAAGGAAGGACCGTATTAATACAAAAGGACCCAAACAAAGGAACCGCCCCCAACAATTACAGACCCATAATTTGCCTACCAATGATGTGGAAAATATTAACAGCACAAATAAGGGAAGAGATTTACCACTCTCTAACAAGCCGCGGATTGTTCCCTGACGAACAGAAAGGATGTTGCAAAGGATCCAGAGGCACAGCAGAATTACTCTACATAGATAAATACATCCTAGATGAGAGCAAGACAAGACGGAAAAATCTAGCTATGGCTTGGATTGACTACAAGAAAGCATATGATATGGTTCCGCATAGCCTCAAAATGTACAAAATATCAGACGAAGTCATAAACTTCATCGACAAAACTATGAAAACCTGGAGAGTCGAACTGACTATAGGAGGAAGAAAATTAGCTGAAGCAAAGATCCAGAGAGGGATCTTCCAAGGAGATGCTTTATCACCCTTACTATTCATAATTGCCATGATGCCACTTAACCAAATACTCAGAAAATGCACAGCCGGATACAAACTCGGCAGATCACAGGAAAAAGTTAATCATTTAATGTACATGGACGACATCAAACTTTTTGCAAAAAATGAAAAAGAACTGGAAACCCTAATACACACAGTTAGAATATACAGCCGGGACATAGGAATGGAATTTGGCATAGAAAAATGTGCAATGCTTGTAATGAAAAGTGGCAAATGATATCTAACTGACGGGATGGAACTACCACACAAGGATAAGATAAAATCACTCGCAGAAAACGAAGCCTACAAATACTTGGGCATCTTGGAGGCTGACACCATCAAACAAGCAAAAATGAAAGAAATAATCCAGAAAGAATACCTCAGAAGAACCAGAAAACTACTCGAGACAAAACTCAATTGCAGAAACCTCATCAAAGGAATAAATACTTGGGCTGTACCTCTCGTTAGATATTCCGGACCCTTCCTCAAGTGGACCCGAGAGGAACTTAAACAAATGGACCAAAGGACAAGAAAACTAATGACAATGTATAAGGCATTGCATCCCAGGGACGACGTTGACAGACTATATGTATCTAGAAAAGAGGAAGTAAGAGGACTTGACAGCATTAAAGACAGCGTTGACACATCCATACATCGACTCGTAAAACTATATACAAAAACACGAAGGAGGACTCATTACAGCCATCAGACACGAAACTGAGAACACTATGAACAACAGAATGACAATAACTAGGAAACAAAAATGGGAAGGAAAACAACTCTATGGCCGCTTTAAACGACTAATAAACAATATCTCACACGACAAAACTTGGACATGGCTAAGAAAAGGAAACTTTAAGAGAGAAACAGAATCTATCCTAATATCAGCACAGGACAACGCCATAAGAACGAATCATATCAAAGCGAGAATAGATAAGACGCAACAAAATAGCAAATGCAGGCTATGTGGTGACAGAGATGAAACCATCAATCACATAATAAGCGAATGCAGCAAATTAGCACAGCGGGAGTATAAGGCAAGACACGACTGGGTCGGTAAGGTGATTCACTGGGAAATGTGTAAGAAATTTAAATTCGACCATCCTAACAAATGGTATATGCACAACCCAGCACCTGTCCTAGAAAATGACTCACATAAACTCCTATGTGACTTTAATATACAAACGGATCACCTAATCCCGGCCAGGAGACCAGACTTAATAATAATCAACAAAAAAAAAAAAAAAAAAAAGAAAGAGAACTTGCAAAATAGTCGACTTTGCTGTCCCGGCAGACCACAGAATAAAACTGAAAGAATGTGAAAAGAAGGATAAGTACCTCGACCTTGCTAGGGAACTGAAAAAACTGTGGAACATGCAGGTGACAATTATACCAATTGTAATTGGTGCGTTTGGAACAGTAACTAAGGGAATACTAAAGGGACTAGAGGACGTGGAGGTTGGCGGACGAGTGGAGATCATCCAAACAACAGCATTGTTGAGAACTGCCAGAATAGTAAGAAGAGTCCTGGAGACTTGAGGAGACTTGCTGTCACTCAGACTTCAGTGAAAAACCATCGGCTATTGCTGATGTGAAAAGCTCTGAGTGAATAATAGTAATAATAATAATGATGCACAAGATGTTATATATGCGAGATTATATCGACAGACTATATTTCTCTAGAAAAAGAGAAGGAAGAGGACTTGCCGGCATTGAGAACTGTGGATGAATGAATATAAGCAGCGGAGGAATACTCTAAAAAGAGCAAAGAGACTCATTACCGCGGCCAGTAACAGCAGTGACAACACAAGAAAAACAACTCAATGAATAGGTCAAGCGACAAAATGGCGAAATCTCACACAAGAGCACCTGTACATCGGTAAGAAAGAGAAATCTTAAGAGAGAAACGGGATCTCTTCTAATAGCAGGATAAAATAATGGAATAAGGACCAATTATGTAAAATGAAAATCGATAATGTGCAACAGAATAACAAGTGTAGATTATGTGGTGACAAAGACGAAATGATTATTAACATAATAAGTGAATGTAGCAAACTAGCACAAAAACAGTACAAGAGTAGACACGACTGGGTAGGAAAGGCGATCCATTCGAAATTGTGCAAGAAATTAAAAGATCATCATTCAACCAAATGGTTCATGCACAAACCAGAATCTGTCCAAGGGAATGAGACACACAGAATTATTATGGATTTAAAGATACAAACTTATCAACTGATCATTGACCGAGTCAGCTGGGACTGAAGAATACACTGACTGTATATCTGCAGAGGGATAAGCCCCCCCCCAACGAGTAACCTGTGGCTCAGTCGGATAGGGTTGTAGAATACACGGGGGAGTAAGACACACCCCTCTAATGAGTGTCCTGGTAAGACACTAAACAATCTGATGGTGAGGCTTCAATGAGTTTTGGGGAACGCGGAGTACTCCTTCATTGCCATCGCTCCCATGTCTACTCTGGTCCGGGATGGTAGCACCTGATAGGGTCTTATCTATGGGTCAAATAGAACTAAACTGTTTAATTACACTAACCTGAATTGTTTGAAATTAACTGATTTTACATTTAACTATGTGTTTAAACTGTACTTATACTAAACTGAATTGTTTAAAATAGAACTTTTTGACATTTAAACTGTGTACTTATGTTAAACTGAATTGTTAGAAATAGAACTGTTTTGACAACTGTGTAAACAAAAATCTATACTTATACTAAACTGAATTGTTTGAAACTTTTATCAAAATGAATTAATTCGTTGTTAAATGGTCGGAAAAGTGTTGATACATCATAAAACAAAACTACCAACCAACCAACTGATTTGACCAGGAGACCAGACGTAGGGATTATTAACAAAAAAGATGTAGTTGCCATCCAGTGGATTTTGCCGTTCTGGTGAAACTCTAAACGAAAATAAAAGAAAGCGAAAAGAAAAAAAGAAGACAAATACAAAATGTTTCATAATAGATACAACCCATTATATGATAATTCGTATTGCATCAAATCATCTTTCATCTGAGTCTTAAAAAGCAATCATATCACTTCAAACCAAATGACAAGGGTAGAAATTGATTGACTATTTCCTACAGTACACGTGTAAGACCAAGTTCTTGGGAATATCTTCGGAGGGACTTTTTTCGGATTTCTTCCGATAGAATCGCTCACCGCATCCACATTGTCCGAACATCTTGCAGTCAACTTCCTGCCAGATCTTGGATTTTCTGCCTTCTTGTTAAGGTTGTTTACAGACTCTATGGCTTGAAATTTGTGTACCCAATGATAAATTTGCCTTGTTAAGTTAAACTTCCTGCGAAATTTTACTTGCACAGTTTTGAATGATTTTGTCTCCAAATAAGTAGTAACGCAAAATATTTCCCCTCTCTCGTCCAAGGCATTGTGATCGAGGATTAATAGTTGTTATTGTATACTATTTTCAAATTTGAAACAAAAAACGAAACACAAGATTATTATTTGTAGAGTTATTAACAATCACATGGGTCCCATGTATATTGAGACAATTTCCGGCATATTAAAGTCTTTTGGGTTATTATAAAATGAAACAGGATTTCTTGCAAGTTGTGGCTGTGTCAATACTATTGTATGAATGCACCATATAAACAACGTTATTATTAGTAGAATTATTAGCAGTCACATGGATCCCATATATATTGAGACGCCCTATTCTTAAATCCTGCCAAATAACTGAGAAAGCTATGGAACGTGTAGATGACGATGATACCAGTTGTGATTGGTTCACTTGGGACGGTCCTAAAAGGCTTGGTAAGTGAACTTGAAGAGTAGGAAATCGGAGAACGAATCATGAGTATCTAAACTACAGCATTATTAAAATTGGCCAGAATATTCAGAAGAGTTATGGAGATCTGACCAGAAATACTGTTTCTTATATTCCAGTGAAAAACCACCCAAAACGCTGGTGTAAAATAATAATAAGAATTTGTTCGCACATATTTAAATGATATAACAAATTCTAACGAAATACAAAGAATTTGCACTGTTACATGGTTTGAAGTATTTCTATTTTATACAAACCATGTATGCACGATTTTAAGTTAATATTCTTGTTTAATAAATTGTTAACACAGTCATATGATAATGTTTTATTCAATGTCGAGATTTAATTCCTTTGCAGATGTTTGATTAGCATTGTTGGCTGGGAATGTAGAATACGCCGACTGCGCCTCTGCAGTGGAGTAAAACCCTCTCTAATAATGACACTAAACGGCATCTGATGGTGAGACATCAGTTCTGGTGCTTAGGGAATGTGGAGTAGCCGTTTATTGTCATCACTCCCAAGATCATATATATATATATATATATATATATATATATATATAATCTACAGCCCCTGCCAATTGTATTGTTTCTAGGATTTTTTTTTTTTGGTGGGGGCTAACCCGCGCCTTGTACGGTTTCGACTAAATCCAGCGGCGGATATATTTCTTCTTAAAATAAACACAACGTGATGAGAAGGAAGAGAGATATTGGCTTGCCGGCAAAACTGGACGAGCCACAGACCATAGTGCCACACCTGAACGATTTGGCAAAATCTTTTACACCCCCATTGAGAATTCCGCTATCGTAAATCGAACCGAGACGATTATTGATTTCTTCAACATAATGTTAATCGATAAGCCATACAAAAATGTCTTTCAAATGTCAATTTCATCTTCCATAAATTGCTTTCTTATCTGGGAATGACGTTAAGACACGCAACTTGGCTTTGCTTCTTCTTGAAAATAAATGTATAATCATTACTAACGACAGTTGCTTCCGAATTATTTTTGTCGACAGTTGTAAAGAGCAAGTTTTCTGCCACAAAACACAAATTTTCCCAATAATCACCACCACTGGGTAGACACGCTCACGACTTCCTTTTTTATAGCAGGAATGACAATGTTGTTGTCAAAAATGTTGTATATGTTGTCCATTTTACTTAGTCCCGATTTGCACGGTTGAGCTGATCCAGTTATTCTTGATTGCATATGTTAAAAGTATTCACACCACAGTCATCACAAAAAATCGTGGACATTGAAATCGATTGGTTGTAATTAAGATATAAGAATGTTTAATCGTAGTTTATTCTTATGAATATGCAGTAACAGCTACCTTTGGTTTGGTTTGGTTTCATAAAACATCAACCATTGTAAGTTATTAATGCTAAATCCATTTCTAAACATACAAACCGTTCTATTTCAAACAATTTAGTTTATCATGAGTATAGTTTTTGTTTACACAGTCTAATGTCAAAAGAGTTCTATTTCAAACAATTCAGTTTAGCGTAAGTACAGTTTAAATGTCAAAAACAGTTCTATTACAAACAATTCAGTTAAGCATACAAAAACAGTTCTATTTCAAACAATTCAGTTTAGCATAAGTACGCAGTTTAAATGTCAAAACAGTTCTATTTCAAGCAATCCAGTTTAGCATAAGTACAATTTAATTCGATTTAAAAACAGTTCTATTTCAAACAGTTCAGTTTACCATAATTACACAGTTTAGTTCAATTTGACCCAAATATAGGATCCTATCAGGTGTAACCACTCCGGGTCAGAGTGGACCATGGAGCAATGAAGAGGTACGCTCCATTCCTCAAAGCTCCAGCATCACTGAAGCCTCACCATCAGATTATTTAGTGTTATATCCAGGACACTCGTAGGGGGGGTCTTACCCCCCCTGCAGAAATGCAGTCAGTGTATTCTACAGCCCCAGCCGACTGAGCCTGGCTAGCTTTGATTTGAATTTATGAGATGAGGTGTTGTTACTATTATTTACTATTTATTTGGAACCAGTTACGCTGTCTTCGTTTTTTTATAAGAAAAAAAAAATTCGGCCGATTTATTCTTCGGTCTTCTGTCTGTCTAAATTTATGAGACGAGGAATTGTAACTATTATACATTGATTATTTTGAAAGTTTTCCCTCCCCTTTCTTTCCTTTATCACAATTAATATGTGGCTCTGCTCTCCAGATATCTTTCTGTTTAAATATAGTACGAGGACAGGAGGAATGATTGGTCGGTTGTTAGCTTACGGTTCAAGGCCATGAGTCACAGAGTTCTACGTGCTACTCTCACTTACTGGTCCCGTAAACTGATTTGGTCGTGGGGCGCTGCTCATTTCACGTATCATGGGCACAAATAGTCAGGCGGACGCCTTCGTTCTCCAGGTCTCCAACTAGTTTGAATTCAGACTTTTCCTTCTACTTGATCGGTTTTCATACCAAGTTTAAAGAGACCAGTCTGCCCTACTAATATACAATAGTGTAGTCACGCTATATAAGATACAGAATCGTTCAAGAGTTGAACTTGAGTAGCCGAGTCTATGGTGATAACCATAACGCTACGAGCGCCACTATTTCACAACAACTTATTTTCTGACATTATTTGTTATACATTAACTGGAGACGATTACGGGCATCGAAAATCGATTGGTTGCCATTAGAAAACATAAATGCTTTATCTTAGGTCATTGTTGCGATTATTTAGTAATGGCTAACATTACATTCTTTTTCGGTAATAATTCATAAAAAACTCTTGACTTTTTGTTAATTTTATATTTTTTTGAATGGATAGACGAATTATCTCCATTTCACTGGTGATATAATTGATTTGTTTTTTATTTTAACTTTTAATATTAGATGAAATAATTTTGGAAAAGACATGAGAGAAATGATGTTTTAATCTACAAATCTTAATTGAAATATTTGTTACTTCTCCATTAATGATGAAAAAGTCTAAATTTATCACGAAAAACAACATCACAAATTCTACTGAAGACAATAAAACGAGAAACAACAGCCATCCGAGCTAGATATCATATGAACTCACATTTTCCGTTTAGTTTCGTTGTTTAACGGCATATCAACCCTTTGTGGGTTATGTAAGGTTGATATTTGGTTTATTTTTGAACATTTGATTACAATAGAAGAGGCGGGGAGAAAGAGAGAGAAACGGAGAGAGTGAGAAAAATTAAAGAAGAGAGAGAGAGAGAGAGAGAGAGAGAGTGGTGGTTTTGTTTTGTTTTTGTTTAACGGCATATCAACCCCTTATGGGTTATGTAGGGTTGACATTTGGTTTATTTTTGGTTACAATAGAAGAGGCGGAGAGAGAGAGAGAGAGAGAGAGAGAGAGAGAGAGAGAGAGAGAGAGAGAGAAACAGAGACAGAGAAACGGAGTGAGTGAAAAAATTAAAGAAGAAGAAGAAGAAGAAGAAGGAAAGAGAGATAGATAGATAGATAGATAGATAGATAGAGAGGGGGTTGTTTTGCTTTTGTTTCATACCATATCAACTTCTTATGGGTTATTTAAATTTGATTCATTTGTAAATATTTGTAATCATAACAATATTTTCAACGTTCCATTGTATTTTTTAGATTAAATTTTTTTTATTTGTCTATAATTTTTGTTTGTTCACAATAATGGAATATCAAGTATTCCTATCTAAGAAAAATAATTCACATCCTCCGGTATGGTTTCAAGTATTCCTATCTGTATGCGTACGTGCCTACGTAATCTCGCGTGTCAACGTCATCGTCGATTGAACCCCCCCCCCAAAAAAAAACAAACAAAAAACAAAAAACAACCCCCCCAAAAACAAAACAAACAAAAAACAAAAAACAAACAAAAAACAAAAAACAAGCAGAAAACAAAAAAACAAACTTCCATTAGTCACAATGGAAGAGGCGAAGAGAAACACAGTCACACGCTTTCAGGTCATTAGCGGAAAACAAAAAACAACCACTCCTCCTCCCCCTACAAAAAAAAAAAAGAAAAGAGGAGCGTTTTTGAAAAAAAGATGAGAAGCAGGATACAAACCAACAAACAAAAAACAAGTGATTTAATTGTGTACCGTTTGTTGTGTTTTTGTTTTTGAGAAAATTATGTTTTATATTATTTAATTTAAATTTATTTCTTTGTCAACACTATGTCGTTATTTTTGCCACTGTACATTCTGATAATAATAATTTGTACACGGTAATAGGGTTTCAAGTATTCTTTTTCAATACTAATAATTTATACACAATTACATAGTTTAAAGTAAATACTCCTATTAAATAAAAATCTTCCTTACTACTTCAAAGATGACTACTTCTACAACTTGGTTTGGTTTATTTTACGGCATATCAACAGCTTGTTGGTGATTTTATACTAAAATTTGATCAATTTGTAAACGTTTGATTATAATCATTACTATTTTCATATTCAACGTTCCACTAAAATCATTATTTTAAAATTGCATTTTTATGTGTTTACCGAACCTCTCCGTACAAGGTAGGATTTGTTACGATTGAAATTAAACATTTACAGAAGAATTAAATCTTGGTATAAAATAATCCACAAGGTGTTAACATGCCGTTAAATAAACTAAACCAAATTATAATAGTTGTTGTTGTTATTGCTGTAACTCTCCCGTGTGGGTACCCAACAGTTCAATTACATACATGAACCACTAAACTGCTCACACGAATGATTTGCTTGTAGTAGAGAAGTCTTGTGTAGAACCAATCACATGTTTTCGGGATGAGCTGATAACAGAAGAATGGCTCACCGGTGCACCGCAAAATCTCCGAACATCACTCCTTAGGAGTGGAATTCAGAGTCTTAAGCAAAATCTCAAACAGATCTATTTGATCCATAGATTGGACACTTGCAAATACTACCTCTCGAGTTCAGAGTGGACCTGAGAATAATAGCAATAAAAGGGTTTTCTATACTCCCTAGTGCTCCAGAACTGGAGTCCCGCCACTAGTATCTGTTTAGTATCATACCCAGGGCACCAAATTTTGAGTGGGGGTGTCTTTCAGGCAATACAGTCAGTGTATTCGATAGGGTGACAATAATTTCAGGTCAGAGTGGACCTGAGAGTAATGGCAACAAAAAGTTATTTCACACTCTCCAGAATTCCAGAAATAATGCTTCACGATCATTTAATGTCATAACCAAGACCCCCGCCCCCGGGGAGCATCTTTACTTCCCTCTGCAGTGGGTGCAGCTTGCAAATTCGCAGACTTACCGATGGGATACGCTATTATTACGGAATTAGGCTGGATACAAAAACTGGGAAAGCATTCACCAACTCGACACCTTTGCTTATAAATATCCAGAAGATATTTTCAGCCACATTTTTAATGTGTGGGGTTGTATATACCGTCAAATACGCTGCTTCCAGAGCGTTTAATGGGCTCAATGTAGTCAAGTTTAACGAGGATCTATTCGTGATTCATTTTGCTATGCGAAACAATCCGCGTACACTGATCCATTGAATTCATTAAAATTTTGAATTGACATCATACAAAAGAAATCGCTCAATTTCGGTTTAATTTTCTCAGCGATATCAACGTGAAAGCATCTTGTTCAAAGAGTTGATAGTTTGTTGTGCTTTAATTTTTCGAGAATGAAATAACCAACTGGGAGGTTGAATGGCAAAGCTTCGTTCCTTTCTCCTTTTCGCTTTATTGTCAAGCGCAAAACTAATTAAGTTGACAAGAAGCAATAGAAGAAGAATCTCTTTTTCACAAAAACAAAATCATACAGAAGAGTGTTTAAGTTAAATTTCGCTAATTTTATTATAGGTTTAACAAAAAAAGGCAAAACAGCGATTGACTGTTGCATTTGACGCCTAAAAAAAGATGGTTTAACGGATTTGGGATTCTGAAAAAAAAAAAAGAAAAAAAAAAGTAACATGATTTGGACAGAACAAAAATTTTATAAACTTTTCGGTAAATGAAATTTTAGGAACCTCAAAATAAAAGCAGTCCGTAATTCTTAGGAAAAAAAAAAACATCATTTGAATAAACTCAACTGCCAAAAGATTAGAGACAGCTACCAAATAATGTGTATCTTCTTCCTTCACCTAAATAACAGCGGTTATAAAGCGTGGCAGTGAGTGTGCGAGTCTCTAATCAAAGGAACAGGGAACTGGAGAATGGTTAATAAGTCCATGGCCTACGATACAAACGTATGAGGGGTTTGTAGATTAAAGTACGTTACAGTTCACACACACATACACACATACTTATTTATCTGTATCAGTTTATAAATAAATATATATATATATATATATATATAACGTTATTCCTATGTCAAAGTGATTTTTTCATACCGTCTTCCTCTTTCGCGTACTGTCAGATTCATTCCAAACTTCACACACGCACGCACGCACGCACGTAAATATTCATATGAAACGCTCGTAGTTATCGTCGTTGGAAATGGGCATGGCGCGTCGAGCTCGAACCCTGGATGCAGCTGTTTCCATTTCACATAGTGCTAATACCATAGGAAAAAGTATAAATATAATTATTCCCCGTCCAGCAATGGTTAAATAACAGAGCAGACTAGGCTCTTTAACCTTGGTATGACAACTAATATAGGAAAATAGAATCCAGTCGTGTTAAACACTGCTTAAAAAAATTGACTTTGCGTCGTATCCTGCCCATGCAGTGGGGTTGGGTAGATACACACACATACGCATATATATATATATGTATATATATATATATATACGTACAGATACACGCACACACGCACACATTTATCTCCTTCTTACACGACTTGTAAAAGTGAGCTGCTTTACTTTAATCAATTGCTAAAGAGAAAATTGTGTCAGACAACAAAAGATTTGCCTTCTTCACTTCCCGACTTGCAAAAGAACAAAAAAGCAAATACTTACGGGGGAATACTGCTTCTAAACGGCGCACCCAATCATTTACATATATTAATATGGTCGTTAATAGAAAGTAATCAATATAATAAGATTGATGAATCGAGTCGATACGTCACCGTACAGCAAGGAGTGATGGACCTCAAAGCAATAATTAGAGGCATTCATAGGCAATTCTCTCCGTCAATCGTTTTATTTTTCATTCTGTGTTGTAGTTTGGGGGCACGAGTTAAAAGAAAAGTAGGTGAGGAAATAGGCGTGGTATCAAGAGACGTGACGTAGTCCATTGAAGACGGTAATAGCACCATAGGAAGTGCGTGCCAAATGTTAGATACACGTTGTGTCATCAAAGTCAGTAATTCTATTGTTGTCTTGTCACCATCTTTATCACCAACTTAGTGACCATCTTTTGCGTTAACGGTGCTGCAGTACTTCTGTATTGGCGGTAGGATGGTCTCATGTCATCATTATTCGCGAAAACGTCACGAATATCTGCCAACATTTTTTTCTTTTAGCAATTCATCAAAGAGTAAATAGATTTTAGGTCTGCAAAAGCCATTTTGACAGTGCGAGGAATGGCATAAGGTTAAGAATGTCTTTTCAAAATCTTTAGTTATCAATCCCGGAAGATGATATTTTCGTCGAAAAAAATATATGCGCATGAGTGAATTTAGTCAAGTAAATGGTTAGCCTAGTCCAGACCTCAGTCACTCGATATCTTGATCGAGCGGCAAAATCTCTTTTTGGACAGCAGTAATAACAAAAAGTATTCATGACCATTGATATGTGACATTAGTACATACAATTTACTATATATATATATATATATATATACATGTATAAGTAACGACTATATATATGTACATATCTATATTTGTGTGTGTGCGTGTGTGTGTGTATGTATTTGGGCGCCTGTATATATGAGAGTGTGTAAATGATGACTTAACGTAAGGTCAATCGTGAATATCTATCTATCTATCTATCTATCTATCATATAACAGAAAAACATCTAAAAATTACAAATATTTTTTTTAATATCTAACATTGAGCTCTCTTTTGGATTTTGAATTATATGGATATTGAAGAAAGAAAATCCCAAAATAGAATCGTTCCCACCATCGACTGACTTGGCGTTGGACAATATATATATATATATATATATATATATATATATATATATATATATATGTGTGTGTGTGTGTGTGTGTGTGTTGGTGTGCGTGCAGCATTTTTTTTTTAAGCAGCAACATTCGAGAACGCCTCTAATATTTTTCCCGACATTTCCTCCTCTTTCATGAAGTAAGATAAATTTCTTCCGTAAATCCACCCCCATTGTTCATCCTTCTACTCTTTATATAAATGCGTATGATTCGTCTTTGTAATTGTCATTTCATTTGTTGTTTTCCCGAAGATTGCTCCAGTTGGGGCCGAAGGTACGTGGTGCCTTCAATAAGTTTCCAGACTTTTTTGTACAGGCATTTAAAATTATCGTAGACACTTGAAAATTCAGTATCTTATTGCTATACATCTTATGAGATGACTGACCAATTTTTATGATTTCAGGTTCAAATGAACAGCTACAGCAGCAATTGGAATACATCCTACTAAAGCCTGATTGTCACAGCTGGTGAATTTCAAAAATACAATCTGACACTTTAGAAGAACGATATGCAATAAAATTGTGTTTTAAACTTGGAAAAATTGCCACAGAAACCTATGGAATGCTTCAGACTGCTTTTGGAGCACCTTGCATGAATCGAGCATCAGTTTTTGAGTGGCATAAGAGATTAAAGGAAGGCAGGGAGTCTGCGAGGGATGAAAAGAGGTGTTGGAGGAGTAAGGAAGTTAATACACCGCAGTTGATACTATTTACCAACCCCTCCGCTCGGGCAGGATATGACACAATGTCAATTTTTAAGCGGAGTTTAACAGGTTTGAATTCAGAGTTTTCCTTCTCCTAGACTAGTTGCCTAACCAAGGCTGAAGAACCTAGTCTGTCCTACTATTTACCCATAGCTGGAGGGAGAATAATTGGATTCATACTTTTCCCAAGGGTATTAGTGCTATGTGAAATGCAATCAGTCTCGTCCAGGATTTGAACTCGTGTCGCCGTGTCCATTTCCTACGACGATAACGACTACACCGCGGGCACCGCAGTTGATTGGCTAAAGGGTTAGGGTTAGGGTTACTATGTTGAGGTTTTAAGGGAGTTCAGGAAAAGATTCCGTCGGAAGAGGCCAGCACTCTTTAAATCGGGTCAGTGGCATTTCCAACAGGACAATGCACCAGTCCACAACTCCATCCTTGTCATAGACTATTTGACCAAGATGGGCATCAAGACAGTTTGTCACCCTTCCTATAGTCCAGACCTTGCTCCCTGTGACTTTTGCTTATTCCCTAAGCTCAGAGGCTGTCGTTATGAGACAATTGAGGAGATGAAAAGGCTGTGAAGAAGGTGATTGACACGCTCACACAAGACGACTTCCATGGGGCCTTTCAGAAGTTGTTGGAACGGTACAACAAGTGCATTGCAGCCGCAGAAGATTACTTCGAAAGGGACTAGAATTTCATGTGTGTACTATCAATAAAAGTGCCCGTACGAAAAAAGTCTGGAAATTTATTCAATGATCCTCGTACTCGGCGCCTTCCTAAATTTATTTCATCCAAAATTAAAACGACCGATACAAAGACTTGAACAAATTAAAGATGGAATAAGCAGGCCCTAAGTGTTTTTCCTATTTAAAGAAACATACACACACACACACACACACACACACACACACACACACACACACACACACATATATATATATATATATGTATATTTATAGGGTGTTTCAGAAGTTTTTATATACAGTTGCCCAGTCGGCTGAGGCTGTAGAATACACCGATTGCTTCCCTGCAGAGGTGTTAGCCCACCCCACCCAACGAGTGTCCTGGAATGCTGGAGCTTTGGGGAATGCGGAGTACCCCTTCATTCCCTTTCCTCCCACATCCACTCTGGCCCACAGTGTTAGTACATGATTGGTCCTATCAATGGGCCAAAAAGATCTAAACTGTGTACTTATGCTAAACTGAATTGTTTGAAATGGAACAGTTTTTTTGTCATTGAAACTGTGTACTTATGCCAAGCCTAATTGCTTGAAATAGAACTGTTTTGACATTTAAATATGTGTAAACAAAAAAAGCCAAACTATAATTATGTTAAACTGAATTGTTTAAACAGAACTGTTTTTGTGTATTAAAATGGATTTGACATTAAATAACCTACTGTGGTTGATATGCCAATAAACCAAACCAAATCTTTATAAACAGGGTATTTCAGAACAAATGATTTAGTTATCTTGATTCTCGTTCAAAGGACCTAAAATGTTATCCACATGTGTAGAAAAACTCGAAGTTCTATGTTTAATGTTTTCCATGTTTAATGTTCTTTTCTTTTTTGGAATAGAAATGCCATCCACAGCAAAGAAAATATGTTTTGTGTATAAGACTATGCTCAAACACAGTCAAATAAGACTGTACAAGATGCATTTGAGAAAGAATTCATTAAAAATGCACCAAATACAATGCAGATTGGAACATGACACAAAAAGTTCAAAGAAGGCAACTGTTTAGGTAATGCAAAAAGACATAGACAATCATCAGTATCGGAAGAAATGGTCAAAAACTTATAAAATCCACTTCGCTTTGAATTTCTCATTCAAATTTTGATGAATTAATATTTTTTTATCACTTCGAATATTCGGACTACTGTCTTCAAGTTCATTGTCATACTCACAATCTGCGTCTTTCGGCTTTCTTTCCTGTCGAACGCGAGAGCCTGCACAGAACTTCGAACTGAACCATTTATTTAATCTACGAGGGCAAATTGTTCTAATTTCGTTAGCAATGGCTGGGTACGAGTGTTAATCTACAGTGAATAGTATTTGTTATTTACCTATATTCGGGATTGAACATTTAGATAATTACATTTCGAAGCACTTTTAAGCCAAACTTCTATATCCGTTGTGCCTTCTGTCCTGCTGGACACATGGAGTTGTGAGTATTGCAATGAACATGAAGACATTTATCCGAATGTTATAAAAATTAACAAGCTTCATTTAAGAAATCTAGACAAATTGTATTTTGTTTATTTTTCAAGTAGAGGAATTACATTGTGAATTGAATTACCGTTGTGATACCCCCTTCGGCGGCCTCCTCGAATACATCAACTTCTTTGAAACAATTCTGTCTTGTCCGGTGATTCATCTAGTGGTCCGCTGGGGTATCTCACATTTCTTTATGGCCACAAGAAATACAACCGAGGGAGTGGGAGAAAAAGAACAAACGAACAATATGGGCTTAGGTTAGCTGCAAGTGCAAGAAGGGTAGTTCCGTGACACTGCATTCCATGTGTATCTGTAGACTGACGCAGGTGTGTATTTTTCGCGAAATTTCTACAAGGCTACTAGGAATGCCAACTCATCTTTGACCGTCTTTCTCACTGCCCCTGGACTCTACCTCACGCCGACTGCACTCTTCTGCTGTCCGTTGTCGACTGTCCCTCTGCGTCTCCCTTCACCAACTCACCTCTCTGGGTTCCTTTACCAACTGCTTTTCTACCCCACTTCCGGTCACGTCGGAGATCTCGAGTCCAAGCCCTTTGTTTGGTTTCGCGCCAAAACAGACAAAGGGATCGTCTGCTTAGCAGACCACCCACATAGTGTCACACCATGACCAGAAAATCCGGCGACATACAGAAACACTTGACAGCTATTTCGACCTTGCTAGGTCTCATTAGGAGTGTATACAGTGACCTCCACCACGGGTGATCAAACCAGTGACCACACATTGTAAAGCCGAAACTCTACAACTGAGCCAACAGTTCATATCGCTCACAAGTGACGCCAAATTAAGTAGTCATGGTAATTGCGCAGTCAATTAACCCTCATGTGTCTTGTAAGTTACATCCGCACAATTAAAGGTCGAAATAGCTGTCTAGTGTTTCCGTATGTCGTGCGTAGGTGTTCGCCGGATTTTTTGGTCATGGTAATTCAATTCACAAAATTGTATTTTGTTTAGTTTCATTTGTCTAGACTATGTATTAACACAGATATTAACTTCTCAAAAGATATAAAATTCTAGAATCACCATCTACCTATTTTCACAATTACGTTTTGGGTCAATCGGGTAGGGTTGCAGGGTTAGGGTGTAAGACGAGTGTCCTCGATATGACATTAAATAATCTGATGGTGAGGTTCCAGTAATGCTGGAGCTTTGGGGAATGCAGAGTACCCCTTCATTGCCATCACTCCCAGGTCCACTTTGGTCTGGAGTGGTAGTACCTGATAGGGTCCTATCTATGGGTTTACGTTTAAACTGAGTGATGACAAATAACTTATGCTAAACTCAATTGCTTGAAGTAGAACTTTTTAATCATTTAACTGAGTGTTAAAAAAACGACTGATGTTTAATTGAATTCTTAGTGATACTTAGCAATACTTGGAACCATTTAACTTTATTGACATCCTAAACTGAATTGTTTGAAATAGAACTGTTTGATTATTTAACTGTGTAAACAAATGACTGATAATTATCAGTGTTCAATAGCAATACTTGAAAAATTTAACTAGGTGCAAACAAATGATTGATAGTGAATAGAATTATTCACATTAAATAGAAATGAGTGAAACCATTTAATTGTTTGCAAAAAAATCTCAGGCTCGTTTAAAAATGTGTTTAGAAAGCATATATTTGATATATATGTGGATAAAAAGGAATTGGCATTAAATAACCTAAAATGGTTAATATGCCATTATGTTATATATTGACCCATGACCGAGCCGTCAATCAAGAGATACACCTGTGTAAATAAGCGGAAGAACAGCGGAAGCAGGTGGACGTTAGAAAATAATATAACCAGGTGCCCGGGCGGTTCGAGTCAGTTGGAGACATGATGCCAAAACGAGAACCAGCTACAGATTGAGGGTTTTGGGCCCTTAGTGACTCCCGGTCAAGCAACCCAAGCCAAGATGCGAAAGAAGTGCTGCTATTGGCGAGAGAAGAACTTGGATCAATATAGCAGTCCGTCCTTGTCTCCACTCATTTCTCACACATAACAAACATCACCCTTTCGAAAATAAAGCAGAGAGATATTTTCATAAAGAAGTGTATTCGTTCGTTATTGAAGTCGTCATTATTAGTTGATTATGTTCCCGTGTATATGTATATGTGCAGTTATATTATGGATATACAACAATTAAATCCAACCCAACCCAACCAAATCATATATATCTAATATATACGTATAAAGAGGACTTGGCGTTAAATAACCAACAATGGTTGATATGCCATACAACCCAACCCAACCCAACCAAATCATATGTATCTAATATATACGTATAAAGAGGACTTGGCGTTAAATAACCAACAATGGTTGATATGCCATAAAACCCAACCCAACCCGACCAAATCATATATATCTAATATATACGTATAAAGAGGACTTGGCGTTAAATAACCTACAATGGTTGATATGCCATAAAACCAATGATGATCGTCTTTATTAATGACGATTTGTTTTCGAAGCAATCCAGGAGTAGGTGGGTGAGGGCGATGTGGACAGTGGACGGTGGGGGAAATTTGAACGCTGGTCAGATCTCTAGCTTGTCACTCATTGCTGACTCAGTGGGCGATTTTCTGCGAACTGTATTTTTGGCCAACTATTCATAGCGCAGTCTTATACGCGAACTTCCCTCCCGCAGCCAATTGCAGGCTCCGGCTATTGCAGCGGAAGGACTCCCTTTCTCTGTGCCTAACAATCAACTACTTACCATAGACTGCTCTATTAACATCCACTGCTTCAACTGAATATATGGGGCTTGAGTTCCGGGAACATTAACTGAATTTCCTCGCTTCAATCACCAAATACTAACGCCGAAGACTTAATTTTGTTATAGACATTGAAAAAAATAATCTATTCATTTCTATTAAGAAATCCTTCTCTTTCTTGCTCAGTCGGCTGGGGCTGTAGAATACATCGACTGCACCTCTGCAGAGGGGCACGACCCCCAAAACGAGTGTCCTGTATAGGACACTAAACAATTTGATAGTAGTGCTAGAGCTTTGGGGAATGCGGAGTCTCCCTTTATTACCATCGTTCCCAGGTCCACTCTGGCCCGGAGTGGTAGCACCTGATAGAGTCCTATCTATGGTTCAAATAGAACTAAACTGCGTACTTATGCTAAGCTGAATTGTTTGAAATAGAACTGTTTTTGAAACTGTACTCACGTTAAACTGAATCGTTCGAAATAAAAGTGTTTTGACATTTAAATGTGTGTAAACAAAAACCAGGTTATATTAAATTGAATTATTTGAATTAGAAATGTTTCACTAAACTTAATAGCTTGAAATAGAAATGTTTTTGACAATTAAACTGTGTACTTGTGCTAAACTGAATTGTTTGAAATAGAACTGTTCATATGTATAAAAATGATTTGGCATTAAATAAACTACAGTGGTTGATATGCCATAAAACTTAAACGACTAACCAACTAACCAACCCTTCTTTTTCTATTATATTATCTAATTTTGAAAAATTGCTGACATCCCTAACTTGTTTAACTACTTCTTAATACTATTTTACTCACACATCCATGCGCATGCGCCTTCATAGATATACGTTACTGCCATGCTTATATATATATTGTAGTGATGCTGGCAAAAGTAGGACACGGGGAACACAAAAAGGTTGATAGAAAAAGATATATATTCAAGTAACTGAAACAAGATACAAGTGAACCTGGTTAAAAAGTAGTTAGTTAATAGGAAGCTGAGAGTCCACTGGGGTAGCGATTATCCGTCCACTACGCAAGTAGTATCACACGTGATTGTGTCACGTAGGTTTGGTTAATTCGTCTGACGCTCCATTGACGTGTATTTATGTAGGAGGGCGCATCCATTATATAGGGAGTACAACACACACACACATATATATATATTCACTCTGATATACTTACAGCCAAATGTATATATTTTAAAAATACCATGGACTTGTCCGTGCTGGTTTTCCGGGAGTGACCTGGAGCGAATGCCAGGTGGGTGTTATTAAGCTGATTGCCATCCAGGGCTGAGTTTATCACTTGATGCCTGGATAATGTTAAGGTGTTTAAGCATTTTTCTGACGGCTTCGAATTTGTCAAGATTTGTGCATAGCTTCACACAATACAATGACATCCTGTCAAATGGTGTAAGATGGATAATTATCGCACCCAAATACCTATAAATACATATGCCTTAGGCTTATAGGCATACATATTCATACAGTTACACTCGCAGTCAGATATATATAGATATATATACAAATATGTATATGTTTATATGTATTCGCAGATACACTGGAATCCAAATGCATATAAATATACTATTAGGACCTTGAATAAGTTCATGCTGATTTTTCATGAAAAGTAATGTTTTATTTTAAAAAATTAGTAGAAACATGTCACTGAAAGAATTGCCCATCGCTAGCCTCTATTTTTTCCTATCTTTCAGGCTGTATTTAAGACGGGCAATTGGCCTAATGAGTTGAGTGTTCGTCAGTGGTCCGGGAGACAGGGGTTCAATCCCAGGTTGAGTCATACCAAAGACTTCAAAAATGGTACTTGATGACGCCTAGCTTAACGCTCAGCGTTATAAGGTAAGGATCAAGGGTAAAGTGGAGTAATCCAGGTAAAGGAGTGTGCCCTCTCCTACACCTCGGTGTAGAAGCTATTGAGAAGAGAGCCTTCGCCCCCCGCCCCTCGACTATTGTCGCCAACTTTACCTTTACTTTACGAGTCGACCCATTTTTTAAAATCTTCATAAGAATGAAAGTGCTACTCAATCAGGCCAGTGCCATCGATCAGAACTAAGGATAATCGGACAGAGCACTGTCTGGTGAATACCGCGGTTGGGATAGGACTTTTCATTTTAACATTTCCGACTAGGTTTTCACCCGTTTTGCAACATGAGGCTTAGAGTTGTCATGTTGCAAAATCACATTGTCTTGTCTCCGCTCGTATATCAGCCGTTTTTTTCTTCAATGTTCGGCTCAAACGTATCAATTGTCGCCGATAGCGATCTCTCGTGATAATTTCGCTCGGTTTGAGCGGCGCATAATAAACTACCCCAAGCTGATCGCATCAAATGCAGAACAGAAGCGTCGAACTATGGATATTCGATTTTGCCACTGATGTTGATGCTTACCCCACCATCTTCTACGACTAAGGTTATTGTAGTGTATCCACTTTTCATTACCGGTCACGATACGATGCAAAAAACCTTTTCCTATTCTGTGACGTCTCTTGGCTTCAATCCATACGGCACCTAATGTCCTTGCTTTTGAATCATTCCTAATGCTTTCAAACGTTTCGAAACTGTTATGTGATCAACTCCTAATGATTTTGCAAGTTCTGCTTACGTCTGACACGAGTCTTCATGAAATTATGCTTCCAATTCTTCGTCTTCAATTTTGGTGTGCCAAAGCGTTCTTTATCTTCAACATCAAAATCATTATTTTTGAAGTGTCAAAACCAATGCCGGCATTGTTTCCGACAGATCGTAGTCTCAACGAGAATTCTGTGTGCTTCTGCTGCAGATTTCTTTTGAATAAAGTAGTGCAGTAAAATTCCCCGTAAATGCAATTTCTTTGGCATCAAATCCAACATGTTTAACGCTATGAAACATAAAGTTGTTTACACTTCGGCGAAATGAGATTCCCTGAATTTCAAGCTTGCTTAAAGTACTTGCTTATTAGATGTGTTATCATTTGAAATTACACGCACACAGTTCTGGGAACGATATCTGTTGAAAAAGAGCGAGAACTTATTCAAGGTCCTCTTACATGACAATGTTTTTATATATTCACATAGATACACTCCTACCTTAATGTATGTACATATACTATACGACTGTGTTTATATGTATTTAGCTCAGTGGTTAGAGCACTGGTCTTGTAAACCAGGGGTCGTGAGTTCGATTCTCACTGGGGGCTGCAACGGTTGAATACACTCGGTTATATGATAACTAGCATGTATATGGAGGCGTACGTTTTGTAATGTTTTAAGTTTTTTCCCATCGTGGGAAATGGACGCAGTGACCCGAGTTCAAAACCTCGACAAGGCTGTTTAGATTTCACGTAGCGCTGCTAGTCTTAGGAAAGGTATGAATTCAACCATGTGCCCTCAGCTATGGGTAAATAGTTGGGCAGACCGAGCTCTTTAAGACTGGTATGGCAACCAGTCTAAAAGAAAAACTCGGAATTCAAAGTTGAAAAATGCCACTTAAATTCAGCCTTGTGTCGCATCCTTTTTGCGTGGTGGGGTTGAATAAATATATCCATTATATCAAGTATTCCTATCAAATGCAATTAATTTGTTCGTTGTTTTTTTTTCAGTTTTATGGCATATCAACCTTTGTAGGTTATTTAATGCCAAATTCATTTTTATGCAAATTATCAATACTATTTCAAACAATTTAGTTAAGCATGAGTACTCAGTTTAATCATCAAAAGCATTTCTATTTCAAGCAATTCAGTTTTATCAAGCAGTTCTAATTCAACCAATTCAGCTAAGTATATGTATAGATTTTGTTTACATGCAGTTAAATATCAAAACAGTTCAATTTCAAACAATTCAGTTTAGCATAAGTACACAGTTTAAATGTAAGTACCCAGTTTGTCAAAAACATTTCTATTTCAAGAATTTCAGTTTAGTATAAGTAAGTAGTTTACCTGTCAGAACAGTTCTATTTCAAGCAGTTCAGTTTAGCATAAGTACGCAGTTTAGTTCTTTTTGACCTACAGATAGGACCTATCAGGGGATACCACTCCGGGCCAGAATGGACTTGGGAGAGATGGTAATGAAGGGATACTCCGCATTCTCTAAAGCTCCAGCACTGCTGAAGCCTCACCATCAGATTGTTTTGTGTCATATACAGGACACTCATTGTGGGGGTCTTATCTCTCTGCAGAGATGCAGTCGGGGTATTCTATATCCTCAGCCGACTGGACAATGCAAACAGATCTATTTGTTTCATAGATAGGACTCCTGGTAAGAGTAGACATGGAAATAATGGCATTGAACGGTTGACTCTACACTACCCAGTGCTGCAGAAAAGGAGTTATATCACAAGATGCAGTTTAGTGTCATATACAGGACTCACTTTTGGGGGTTGTTACACTAACCGCAGTGATAACAATAAGCGTGTTCTAAGTTTTGCCGACAATACGCGCAAGAAAATTAGTAAAAGACCAACTGCAGTGAATGTCTGGGCCAAGCTGCTTCACGTCCCTTGTATGCTAAGTGGTGACAGCCTCCTTACAAGAGGGGGTCACTCGTCCTTTTTACAGGTCTGATTTTCCATCCTGTCAGATGTCTAGCAACGGTAGCTTTAATGAAGAAAACAGTTCAGTTGCAGGCTCTTCAATTTGCAAATATCTATAACTATCTATAGAGAATGTAAATCGAGTGATAGGCTTATGAATCAGGAACACTCCACAGTGTTCAGGAGCCTCTTGCTGAGCGACAGCGTCCTGGAGACTTTCCTAGCAAGCTAAGAATTCAGTGGCCCAAGGGTAATTACATAGCTACGTGGACAGACTTAGACCAGGAGCTTTCTTTTTTACTCACCACCCATCTTAAGGGTCTCATTAATCGACAAATGATGTATTTCTGTAGAATTATATATGACGTTTGTTTGGAGTGGTTTGGTACAGTAACGTATAAAAAAGATAAAACCGAAGGAAAACGACCAAAAAGACGACAGATACAGAAGGGAAAGTTAAGATCGGAACAGAGAATGCTGAAGCGCCGTTTGACTACGGTGCAATATGCATAAAGTTGGATTTGGTCGAGAGTGAAAAGTCTTCAGTATGAATGAAATGCACTCAGAATCACCATTCCCGTGAGATTACGTAACATCAAGGAACGGTTACTGTAAGCGTGTAATGTCATCAGCAGCCGAAAGTAAACGCTTTTTTAAAAATCATAAACTGCACTAAAAATGAAGATGAACGTACAATCTAATCTCTGCTTTTAGTTGATCTGGCGTCTCTCTCTCTCTCTTTATATATATATATATATAATTCTTTACTACCGGACATTGGCCTAGGGGTTAGAGTGTTCGCCAATGGCCCGGGAGACCTGGGTTCAATCCCAGGTCGAGTCATACCAAAGACTCAAAAAATGGTACTTGATGCTTCCTTGCTTAGCACTCAGCATTATAAGGTACGGATCAAGGGTAAAGTAGAGCAATCCAGGAAAGGAGTAGCGCCCTCCCCTACACATTGGTGTAGTAGCTATCGAAAAGGGAGCCTTCGGGTTACCCTCGACTATGGTCGCCAACTTTACTTACATATAATTCTTTAAAATGCCCTGTCCGATGGCAAAAGCTGCTTTGTAGCGCCAGGGATAGCAGTACTGCCTTCAGCTACCGAAACTGTGTTATCATCCCTGGTTGGTGGCTAATGAGAGCCGAGTATCGCACCTGCTTTCATACGTTATATAATAAAAAAAGAACTTTCGATCTTTATTTGTTCTCGAATTTACGATCCAGTTGGCAAGTTTTTTCTTGAAAGGATCATACAACTTGTAATTTTCTCGAACTTTTCTCACACTCGGATGACTTTAATCCCTCACCCTGTTGCTAATTAATTTTTCTGACTTTTTAGAAATGTCAGTGACGTGCAGACACGCAAATATGCGTGTATTCATCCAATATTTCCTCTATGGTCAATTTTTAAGCGGAGTACAACAAGTTTACATTCTCCTAGATTGGTTGCCGTAACGATGCTAAAGAGCCCAGGTTACTTAATAATTTTACCCATGTCCAGAGAATGGAGATAAAATAGGTCGACCGGCTCATTGGCCCAGTGGGAAGAGTGTTCGCCAATCATCCGACAGATCTTGGTTCAATCCCAGGTCGCGTTATATCAAAGTTTTTAAAAATGGTACTTGATACCTCCTTGCTTACCATTCAGCAATATAAGCTGCGTATCGAGGGTAAAGTGTAGCAATCCTGGGAAAGGAGTAGCGTCCTCCCCTACACCTTTGTGTAGTAGCTATTGAAAAGGGAGCCTTCTGGTTGCCCTCGACTAAAGGGAGACAACTTTACTTGATTCACAGCGAACATCGTCGAGGATTTGAACATGGCTTCGGCGAGTAAGTATGAAATAAATGATTGGTTTGCTTTCTTTGTTTAATAGCATACGAACCTTTGCGGGTTATTCAATGCCAAAGCTATCCTTGTAGAAAGAAACACATAGCTGGGTGGCATAAGAGGATCTATACTTTTTTCAATGGTATTTGTCCGAAAGTGAATGTAATAGCGCGACTGAATTCGAAATCGTTTACTACAATGTCGCCACAACGTTAGCAACTACACCAGGGACGACTCCCCCCATCAGACGAATGATTGTGAAGATGTATTTTTGCACTTCATATACTTAGATATTGTACTTAATTAACTTCCTTTTAATTTGCTTTGGGTTAATGGCATATCAACCATTGCGGGCTATTTAATGCCAAATCCTCTTCATACATATTTCTAATATATGATTTGTAAACATATTTTGTTGATAACATTTTTAGACGAACCTGAGCTTTTTTTTTGCACACAGTTAAATGGACAAAACAATTCTAGTTCTAACAACTCAATTTAGCATCAGTCATTTGTTTGCGCACAGTTTAAATATCAAGCTGTTCTATTTCATCCATAGATAGAGTCCTATCATGTGCAACCACTCTAGGTCATTACCCAAAGCTGCAAAACTGGATCCTCACTATCAAATTGTTTAATGTCATAATCAAAGCAGTCATTGGGGGAGGGGAGTGTTGTACCTCTCTGCAGCGATGCTGTCGGTGTATTCTACAGCCTCAGCCGACTGCGATAACTTAACTTCGGATTAAAATAAGCCAGTAAGGATAAACCTGACGTAAAACCAAACAAACAAATGAACAAAAATGAACAACACCCAAAGATCTTTTTTTTATTAAGAGATTTAATATGGAAAAAGATAACCTTCTTTCTCTATGCTCGGCATTCGACTTTTGAACGTTAACTAAAATTCCTGGTAAAGCTAAAATATTAGTAGAAAGATGGTTATCATGTGTAATAGCTGCCGAGATCGAATTGAATTATTATCATCTTTTGCCTCGAGCAAACGGAAGAGCAAAGCCTTGAATCGATCACATAATTCATGCATATTTCTTCGAGTTCGTAATTTGCAAAGAGAGATTTAATGAAATTACGACGAACGGTTAGGAGTCATTTCAGAATTCGCTTTCGATGCCTTCACTTTTGAGATGTTTTGATATGCATTCGTTACATATCCCAAAAGATGAGTCACGGTTGTTTAGAGATCTTTTTTCCCCGCCCAACGCACTTAACGTACGCGCATAAACGAAGAGACGGAAACACCCGCCATTGAATAAGGGCTGCACACGTAGGGCTAAATGGGGGATCCGTGTACACATCCACGTTTTCTCTCACCCTACTCCACCTACTGCTTATTCTCTTGCACGCACGCACGCACGCAAGCACGCAAATTCCCAAATATAACCTCATATTTTCAGCTGTTATTACTTTTTTGAAAATTTGTTGGCAGCAAACACGAGAAAGCAACCCAGATTTTTGTATTTTAATACAGAAATTCTGGAATGTATTTGTTGATGTTTCCCGACATTTTCTCTCTCTCTCTCTCTAACCTCCTCTTTCACTCACACACACGTATCCTCTCACATTCCCTCCTCTCTCTCTCTCACGCAGACACATACACACGCGCTTGTTCACTAAGTTTTCGAAACCTCCGTATTTTTTTTACCTGACCTTGTTAGAGAAATAAAAGTTAGATAAACTTCCAGTTATATTTACCACAAGTAGGTTTGAAAATTACATCACATCCTAATTTGGAAAATCACTATTACGGTAATATATATATATGTATATATAGTGATTATATATATATATATATATATATATATATATATATATAATCACTATTGCATTAACGAAAACTGCCCAACAGCACACACACACACACACACACGCACACACACATATATATATATATATATATATATACAAAGTGCGATGGATAAACTGTTGGCAAAATTACATAAAAATGAAAATAACACGGACATCTCACTTGAACAGATATATTTAGCAAAATTACATGAAAATTTATTGAAATACTCTATATTATTCAAAGAAATAACTATTGGGTTCAACCACAGCCTCCCTAACAACTTCGGAATCTCTTGCAAGACTTTCAAGGGGTGTCATTCTTTAAATCTGTAAATGCCGCCGTTATCTTTGCCTTCAGTCCATTATTGAAGTTGTACGGAGTTTTGTTGGTCTTCCACTCAGTTGCACCCCTCATATAATAACACTGGTTTACAAAGAAATTGAGGCAAGCACAAAAATACCCGTTTTTACCTAATTTGAGGGTGCTGAATTCAAATTTGAAATCCATTTTTACTCATCACCTCTAGGGTTTTAGATATGCATAGTGTGCATTTTGTGCATATACGGTACATAAAGGCGTATATGAATTCAGGGTTAATTCTAATATTGGCTTATTTTTTAGTTATTATGCACTAAATGTAAGTGATAGCATTACATTATATATATATATATATATATATATATATATATATAGTTATATATCGAGACGGATTTTGACAGTTGAGGCAGCAGGTCTCAATCCACACTCTGGCAGTCATTGGAAGAGGTTGTCTCGCAGGCGGCGCAGGAGGTTGGTGTCCCTCAACTATCGTGTTACACATCTTTTGGGTTACTAAATATTAGTATTACATTTTCAAATGCACATTTAGTTTTACTTTGTTATATTTTCAGATTCTCCAATGGCTTCAAGCACGTCAAAATGTTGAGGATGCCTCAACAAGGCCAATTCTTTCTGCTACGTGTGTGGGGACTTCACAACAGTTCCACAGCGTCGAACCATCACTTTCCTCCTCAGAACCGCCTACTTTCACTATTTTGACTGTAAAATTGGTGATCAGGACAAGTCTTGGGCTCCACACATCTGTTGTAAACCCTGCTACAATGGACTAACTGCATGGTTAAATGGCAAGAAAGCGGCTTTCAACTTTGCAGTCCCGATGGTTTGGAGAGAGCCGCGAAACGACGCAGATGATTGTTATTTTTGTTTAACTAATATAACTGGTTTCAATGCATCTTCTAGGAAAAAGATAAAATATCCCAACCTTCGATCTGCTATAAGACCCGTTCCTCATTCAGATGATCTTCCTGTACCCACACCTCCAGTAAATAAGGATCTTCTTTCCTCATCAGATCAAGAAATGCCTTCAAGGGAGGATTCTGCTGTGTCAATATCTTTGGAAGTTACTGAGTCTACATATTCAGGAACAAGTGGCAATGAGCCACACTGGATCACGCAAGAAGACCCGAATGATCTTGCTCGTGATTTGTATCTGTCAAAACAGCAGTCAGAGTTCTTGGCTTCTCGGCTTAAACAGTGGAACCTAGTACAGGAAGATGTAAGGATCACCAGTTTCAGGAATCGGAACAAATAAGGTCATTGGTCTTCTTAGGGGTATGCAAGCGGGCTTCACAAAGTACTGTTGTTTTCTCTGTCTCTGGGATAGTCGAGCTGTATCCCAGCATTACAAGCAGAAAGACTGGGGGTCTAGAAGCACTTTTGTTCCTGGCGAACACAGCCTCAAGGAGAATCCTCTGGTGGACAGGAATAAGGTGCTTCTTCAAGCTTGGTTTGATGAAGAATTTCGTGAAGGCGTTGCACAAAAATGGTGCTGCCTTCCAACACTTGTCTACTGTGTTCCCAGGTCTTAGTGCTGCTAAGCTCAAAGAAGGCATCTTTGTCGGACCTTAAATCCGAGAAGTGCTGAAGGATACTGATTTTGAGGAGCTTCTTAACTCAAAGGAACTGAGAGCATGGGAAGCATTCAAGTCAGTCTGTAGTGGCTTCCTTGGCAACACACGCATACCAGCTTACCAAGTCTGTATTGAGAAGTTGCTAAAGTTTTACGAGGATATGGGGTGCTGAATGTCACTCAAGATTCATTTTCTCCATTCCCACCTCAACTTCTTCCCGCCAAGCCTTGGAGCAGTGAGTGATGAGCATGGAGAAAGATTCCACCAAGACATTACGAAGATGGAGAGCAACTATCAAGGCAAATGGAACCCCGGCATGATGGGAAACTTCTGGTGGATGCTCTTGCGTGACATCCCGGAGGCAAAATACATCAGATCTTCTAAGAAAACACACTTTTGACTGTCTGTGGTACTATGAATTGTGTTATTGTGTCATCCTAGTATATAGATTCAATCAGTGTTCTTTATCTATCCTGTTTTATCTGTTATAAACTGCTGAAACTCTTAAAATATGCACATATATTCTCTGTTTATACTAAAATGAGACTATTTAAAAGTTAGAAAACTAGAGGTGATAGAGCAATTTATAAATTTGAATTCCGCACACCCAAATTAACAAAAAACACCTATCTCCATTCTTGCCTCAGACCAAAAATTTATTTTTGTAAACCAGTGTAATCAAGGGTTGGTTTGGTTTGTTTGTTTAATGGCATATCAACTTTCATGAGTTATTTAATGCTAGAGTCATCCTTGTAGAAGAAAAGCAGTGATATTTCTTAACCCATAGCTGGGGAGATAAAATGTTACATACCTTTCCCAAGGAACATTATTTCGAAACTGAATGCAATACCGTGTCTGGATCTCGAACTTGCTTACTTCGAGTCAAGCACGATAGCCATTACGCTACGGGTACTTCCTCCTAATAATAGAGGGGATTGCAATATGGGGAGTAAGGCAGACAAATGTTAGGGGTGATGTAATCGGAGAAATTTTCTCACACCCAACACTTGTGTGGCATGGTGTAGTATCCCGTTGCCTGACGACGAGTCTTCAAGCTGCCACCCTCTTGATCGCCGGAAGCACTACCTCTATCAGACACTTGATGTAGGTTTGCTTGTTGACTGAGTTTATGCATGAAGATGAATAGAGGCGTACAGATGAATTTGTGCAGCAATATATATGTTTTCACACCACCACTCTCTTTTTCTCTCTCTCTCCCTCTCTCAATATATATATATATATGTGTGTGTGTGTGTGTGTGTGTGTGTGTATTTTGAAGAGTGTATATTTAGACAGCAAGTTATCATTAAGACAAGTTTTATTAAAGACGATGGAACACTGTTTATTATTTTTGATTGTAATTTTTCAAGTCTTGTCATTTTTTTTTGTGCTGTGATCCAGGCGGTAAAGAAATTGTCCCATATCTTAAACTGTCAATTTAAACGACACTACCCCTGAAGACGACTAAAAGTATGGTCAAAATCGGCAGAAGATATGGAACAATTCCATTACTAACTGGATCCTAACACAAGAAAAATAAGACTTTAAAAATTCCAATTAAAAATAATAATATCGCCTTAAATGAAACTTGCCTTAATATATAAGAGGTGCATACGATAAGTTTCCAGACTTTTTTTCGTATGGGCACTTTTATTGATAGTACACACATGAAACTCTAGTCCCCCTCGAAGTAATCTCCTCCGGCTGCAATGCACTTGTTTTACCGTTCCAACAACTTCTGGAAGGCCCCTATGGAAGTTCTCTTGTGTGAGCGTGTCAATCACCTTCGTCACAGCCTCTTTCGTCTCCTCAATCGTCTCATAACGACAGATTCTGAGCTTAGGGAATAACCAAAAGTCACAGGGAGCAAGGTCTGGACTATAGGGAGGGTGACAAACTGTCTTGATGCCCATCTTGGTCAAATAGTCTGTGACAAGGATGGAGTTGTGGACTGGTGTATTGTCCTGGTGGAAAGAGTGCTGGCCTCTTCCGACGGAATCTTTTTCTGAACTCCCTTAAAACCTCAACATAGTAACCCTAACCCTAACCGTTTGGCCAATCAACTGTGGTTTATTGACTTCCTTACTCATACCACACCTCTCATCATCCCTCACAGACTCCCAGCCTTCCTTGAATCTCTTATGCCACTCAAATTCATGCAAGATGATCCAAAAGCAGTCTGAAACATTGCATATGTTTCTGTGGCATTTTTTTCAAGTTTAAAACAGAATTTTATTGCATATCGTTCTTCTAAAGTGTCAGATTGTATTTTTGAAATTCACCATCTGTGACAATCAGGATTTAGTAGGGTGTATTACAATTGCTGCTGTAGCTGTTGATATGAAGCTGAAATCATAAAAATTGGTCAGTCATATCATTAGATGTATAGCAATAAGATACTGAATTTTCAAGAGTCTACGATAATTTTAAATGCCCTTACGAAAAAAGTCTGGAAACTTATCGTATGCACCTCGTATATATATATATATATATATATATATATATATATATATATATATTATATATATATATATATATGTGTGTGTGTGTGTGTGTGTGTGTGTGTGTGTGTAATATCCATTTGGTGTCCAAAGACTATTGGTATGGAATATTCGCATATAGAAAATATGAGGGATGTATTTATGTATCTAGATGTATATATGTTTGTACATCTCTATTTGTTTATATGTGTGTATATTTGTGGATATCTCTCTGTATATGCATATATGTTTGTGCATCAATTTATATGTTTTTGTATCTTGTCTCTCTCCCCCATTTCTCTTAATGGATGACGTTATGTCCTTCTTGAGATAGACCGCGTTGTACCAGAAATATGATGAATTGAAACCATTTAATCGTGTGCAAACAAATGAGATCTTGCTGATCAAAAATGTTATCAACAAAGTATTCGTTTAGAAATATTAGGTTAAATATCTATATCTACATATATATATATAATCTTAGGTTAAATAGATAATATATATATATATAAACAGAATTTGGCCATAAATAACCTATGAAGGATCATATGCCATAAAACCCAAACAACAAACCAACCAATATAATAGAATGACAGGAATTTGAACTCGTTTACGATGATGTTGTAGTCCAGCAACTTAGCCACTACTCCAGGGGGGACTCTCCCTATATATTTGTGCATCTATATTTAGTTATTGTTTGGTATTGCACTGGATCGGTCTCAGAAGGATAGCGTAACGGTAATCCTCTCTGGCAATAGTCTTAACGAGCCATGTTCAAACTCAGTTTTTTAAAAAGCTGTTTTTCTTTTCCCTTTCATGCTAATGCTTTTGCGAAAGGCTTGTATCCCTTTTTATCTCCACCTAGCAATGGGTAAATAGTTGGACAAACTAATCTCTTTAGCCCTGGGTAACGCGACCGATTTAGAAGAAGGAAAAACTGTCGATTCAAAAACAGGGGTCATGGAGCTAGCAATTCCACCCCATAAAAAACCCTTCTGTTGGCTGGAGTTGTTGAATATGCCAACTGAACTTCTGCAGAGGGGTAAGGACTGCCCCCCCCCCAACCACCGCTGAATGATTTTCCTGGGTATGACACTAAACTGCATTTGATGTTGAGGACCCACTACTGGATCTTTGAGGAATGTTAAGTTCCCCTTCATGGCCATCACGCTAAGGTTCACTTTGACACGGATTGGTAGTACCTGTCAAATCACAGTTAAATTTTCTAAAAGTTTGAATTCAATACTAATAACTCAATTAAATATCAGTCAATTTTTTACACATAGTTAAATGATCGAACAGTTCTATTTCAAACAAATCAATTTAGCAAAAGTCATTTGTTTGCACCCAGTTTTAATGTCAATGTTACTATCTATGGGTCAAAACCCATAGATAGGACCCTATTAGGTGCTATCACTATTGGCCTGAGTGGAGCCGGAAGCTATGGCAATAAGGGGTTCCCCGCAATCCCTTATGGGTCAAATCGAACTTTTCAATCATTTACTGAGTATTATTACCATTATGCACTACATGGACGCAAACTAAACGGCTGGCAAAAAAGCTTGAAGGCAACTACACAAGAATGCTGCGAGCAATATTGAACAAGTCCTGGAGGCAGCACCTCTCAAAGCAGCAGTTATACGGCCACCTACCACCAATCACGAAAACTATCAAAATTAGACGAACCCGGCATGCGGGACACAGCTAGAGAAGTAGGGACGAGCTCATAAGTGATGTACTCCTGTGGACCCCTTCACATTGCCGAGTAAAGGCAGGACGACCAGCTCGAACCTACATACAGCAGCTCTGTGTAGATACGGGATGTAGCCCTGAAGACCAGCCGGAAGCAATGGACGATAGGGAGGGGTGGCGAGAGAGGGTCAGGGATATCCGTGCTGATGGCGTGACATGATGAATGATGATGATTACTATTAGTTGAAACCATACCGATGTATGCAAATCATTTTATTACATAGGAATATGAATAGAATTACTAATGTTAAATAACGATAGTTAAAAACGTTTAACGGTGTGCAAACTGAGGATTTATTTTACATAGAATTATTTGTGTTATATAAAAATACATGAATCGATTTAAATGTGTGCAAACAAATGAATTTTAACAACTTGTTTATAAAGTTGTCTACAAACTATTTACTTACAAACCACACACACACACAGACACAGACACACACACACACACACATATATATATATATATATATATAAACCGGATTTGGCATTAAATAAATATTATATTTGGCATTAAATAAAGCAAAAGTGTGATTAAATACAAACAAACCTACAAACCAAGAATAACCACAAACATCTACTCGCTAAGAAACTGCAACATTAACAAAGATGTCGTGGAACATTTACATTTCTTTTTGACATTGTTGTTGGTTGAGTAACAAATAAAACTCCTGATGCTTGTTGTCAACCTCCTGAAGGCAAATGTTCATGCAAGTTTGATCATAGGAAGAAAGCGTGGGAGGACGAAATTGGTGACGTTGCAAAAGATGACATAGAAGCACGCTCGACGATGCCTTTATGAATTTTAGAGAGACAATCACTCAGACAACAGTACCCCCTTCCCCCCCAAAAAAAAACCTCTGAAAAACAAATCATGTCGTACCCGCCCAAAGTTGGAACTCAGATCACATTGTAAGATATCCTACTCAGGGTTGAACCTCGAAAGAACAGACCCAGCAAATATATATATTTCATTATATGCACACTATCAGTGGGTCATGTGCCCCGAAAGAAAAATAAAAGGTGCCTATGGTGTAATGGTTATCGTCGTAGGAAATGGACACGGCGATACGAGTTCAAATCCTGGACGAGACTGATTTCATTTCACATAGCACTAATACCCTTGGGAAAGGTATGAATCCAATTATTCTCCCTGCAGCTATGGGTAAATAGTAGGGCAGACTAGGTTCTTCAGCCTTGGAGAGGCAACTAGTCTAGGAGAATGAAAACTCTGAATTCAAACCTGTTAAACTCCGCTTAAAAATTGACCTTGTGTCATATCCTGCCCGAGCGGAGGGGTTGGGTAAATATGGAAAAATAAAAGATAACGCTTTAACGGAGCTTCTGTTCCTTCTCTATTTATCTGTCAATATATATATATATATATATATATATATATATATATATCAATCTTTATATATATATATATATATATATTTTGTCAACCACAGACAGACTGTTTTGTTCAATCAGAACTCTTCAGTGTGGCTAGACACGTAGGACGCTCAAAGTCGGGATCGAAACCCATCCAACTTTGTGTTAGACTAAGTCTCAGACCGCTCGGCCAACAAGCGTACTACATTGGTTAAGGGAATTTTAAAGGTATTATGTGGCAGCAGCAGCAGCAGCGTCCGTTTGTTTACATTTTTTATACCCTATCGGCTACCAGAGTGCTCAATTCTTTCGAAGAGCTTTGCATTATGCGAGGGGCGGCCGAAAATTCCCTCCCCAGAGTGCTCAGACCGGATTTCTTTTCCAGGTCGAGTCATATCAAAGACTAAAAAAAATATTGTACTTGGTGCCTCCTAGCTTTAACACTCAGCATTATAAGGTATGGATCAAGAGTAAAGTGGAGCAATCCAGGGAATGGAGTAGCGCCCTCCCCTACCGTATAGTAGATATTGAAAAGGGATCCTTCGAGTTGCTCTCGACTACGGTCGCTAACTCTACTTATATATATATATATATATATAATAATGAAAATAGTAAACAGGCTAGATTGTTTGAAAATAATAAACGGGCTAGATTAATGAAGCTATACATAACAGTGGTTCTAAAAATGAGCTTAAGCATTTAGAAACCAATACACATTGCAAGATCATGAGCAATAATATAGGAAACAATGGAACAAATAATAATATAAATAAGGATCATAAAGTCAGCAAAAATATTATTAAAAATAGACGGAGAAACATTATTTGGTTTAGCCCTTCTTTTTGCAAACTTTCTAATATCAATATTGGGAAATATTTTATTGGTTTAATAAACAAATACGTTAAAGATGATAACCCCCTTAGAAAAATGATTAATAAGAATAATGTAAAAATTAGTTATTCTTGTACTAACAATCTAAGATAATTGACAATCACAACAAAAAACTAATAAATAAACTGGGCTGGAATAACAACGACAACTTAAAACATTCATGTAATTGTAAAATAAGAAATGAATGCCCCTTAGGAAATAAATGTAACCTTGATAATATCATATATCAAGCTAACATTTCAACAAAAGAAAATTTATTATAAAGACAAGGCATAAATAGGTATTACAAACTTATACTGGAAATCTAGATATTACAGCCACCTACAATCATTTTAAAAAACAACATTAAAAAATCAAACTGCACTGATCTCTGTATTACTGGTATCTGATTAAACAAGGACTAACGCCTGTTATACATTGGAAAATAATTAAAAGACCCTTCTCGACAAACAGTTTACATGGTAAGTGTAATTTATGCTTAGAACAGAAAATATGTATATTGAAATATTTGAATGGAAATTTACTAAATACCAGAACAGAAATGATATCTGCATGAAGACATAGAAATAAATTCTTAGTATTATCTAATTTGATAATATTAATAATATTCAATATATTAAACTACCATTGATTAAGTGATTTATATATTTTTAATACCATCATATATTGGAATATTTTTCCATAATTAAAAAAACAAAAACAAAACAGATAAAATAATAAATAATTCAAAATAGATTTTTCTTACAAAGAATGCGATTAAATTTAAAGAATGAAGTATACATATGTTTTTATGATAAGATAATAAAATAAAAAAATGATAGAATAAAAAATAAGATTAATATAGCCTTACAAATAAAAGGAACCATCCCTGTACTACACAGTTTTTATTACACGGTTTTTTCTCTATATAAACAAAAATTTAGGAAGCTAATATTCAACTTATTCATATTATAAGTTAGGAATTATTAGTTGCATTTGTAAAATATCTATTACATATAATTCTTTGCTTATTACGATTAACTTAACATTCGATATGTTTATTTCTTCCTAATATGAATAACACGAATTTTTACGATAATTTTAATTATTTGAAGTAGAATTTTGTAAACAATTATCAGCATTGAATTTTTATTTCCGCATAACACGAATCATTTTATTCAATATTCATAAAACATAACAGTTTCAACGGAAGTATGAAAGCATATTTTATCTATAATTTTAACTAAGTCACATATCACGATTTAATTTTTCCGAATCTAATTTTTCCGGAATTAGGTTTTTTTTAAAAGTTTCAGTAGTATTTAAATTAGGGACGATGGTTTTTTTTAAAGGAATGTATAAACATTGAATAAATAAAAAAAACAAACTAGATATAATATCTACACCGTAAAATTTTTTTCTTGATTAAAAGATATGATAAAAACATGTTAAAAAATTATCTTAATCAAAAAATTAAAAAGAAATTTTTCAAATCATATTCTCACCGGAAGCAATATATGAAAACCGAAATAGATTTTTTTTCGTGTAACATCTGATGATAGTCATCCGACCAGAATTAAATCTATAATGACTCCAAAGAAGTAAATTTTTTATTTTTATTTTTGTATGAAAAGAATATATATATATATATATATATATATATATATATATATATATATATATATATATATATATATATATAATAAACAAAGTAAAAATTTTGCCCGAATGACTGGAAGTGTAGAATACACCGACTGCATTTCTGCAGAGGTGTAAGACCCCCAACAACGAGTGTCCAGTATATGACACTAAACAATCTGATGGTGAGGCTCTAGTAATGGTGGAGCATTGGGGAATACGGAGTACCCCTTCATTGCCATCGAATATGAATGTTTTTTTGCAAGTCTATTTCATCCATAAAGAAGTACTAGCACCCCGGATCAGTGGGGGCTTAGGAGTAATGGATCATTTAAAAATGCTACTATTCGCTCACAAATCATATATATATATATATATATATATATATATATATATATATATATATATATATAATAAATAGATATATATTAGATATATATATATATATTTATTTCATGGATCTAGACTGCGACCCCTGTGTTACATGGAATTTTTTACAAAACAGCAATCATCAGGCAGTTAAGAAAATGAAATCAACCGAAAATCGAAAAAATTCAGTCAAAACCGTTGTAATTTTGTAGGAATCTTTACGTGTGATTGCGAGTGTGTGTGTGTGTGTGTGAGAGTGTGTGAGGGTGTGTGCGTATGCTTGTGTGGGTTATAGTTGCGTATTAATGTGTGTACGTGTGAGTATAAGTGATTGTAAGTGAAGCGTTGTTTTAACTGGATATAAATTCGTCGGTGTTTCTTAATTTTTCGCTACATTATTTTAGTTCTGTATGTGTAGGTGACGATAGCTAAGGAATTAAATATCATCGCTGTATGTCAAGGGGAATGAATAAAGATTTGATTTGTAAGTGTATTTAAATGATTATATTATGGTAGACCAGAATTACAATGGGTATAAGTAGGGGTATATTGTACTACAATATAAAATTGTACAATGTTGGTATTATATTTACGGCAGAGAATTGGGCTAGGATATAATAATAAATCGATGGAATGTTACGTAAATATTATATATACTATAGTTATCTTTGATAGTATGTGCGTAATGAAAATAATAAAAGTGTTAGAATAATAATATTTATGTACGATGATGATTATAACTGAAGAGCAAGGTGTTGTCATTATAAATTTAAGGAAATTGATTAAGGAAATAGATGGCAGATGGCAGATTTGGGATTTAGTGACAACCAACACTGTTATAATATATATATATATATATATATATATATATATATATATATATATATATATCCACCAGTTCCAATTTGGCCCAGAGTGGTTGGAGCTGATAGGGTCCTGTCAATGGGGCAAATAGAACTGTTTATCATTTAAACTAAGTGTAAACCAATGACCGATCTTAAATTGACTAGTTTGAAACAGAACTATTTGATCATTTAACTGTGTAAATAAATGGCTGATTCTTAATTGAATTGTAAGTGTGAAATAGCAATTCTTGAAAAAAATTAACTGAGTGAATACAAATGATTAATAGTGAATAGAATTATACGTATTAGAAATGCTCTAAACAATTTAACTGTGCACAAAAAAATGAGCTCAGGCTCGTTTAAAAATGTTATCAACAAATATGTTTACAAATCATAAATATATTTAATACAGATGTATAAAGAGGATTTAGCATTAAATAACCTATAATGGTTGATATTCCATAAAACCCTACTAAACCAAATCCTATATATTTAGTTTATATGTATTAAGAGAATTTGGCATGAAATGACCTACAGTAGTTTATATACCATAAACCTAACCCAACCCAACCCAATCCAACCAAACCAGGAGTAACAACCCATAACTCTCGCTTGCTCGATATTCTGGTGAGCTTGTAATAACAAATTTAGACTTCAGACGTGTCAATAACAATATATATATATATATATAAAAAGGACCATAGTCGAAGGTGACCCGAAGGCTCCCTTTTCGATAGCTACTACACCAAGGTGTAGGGGAGGGCGCTACTCCATTCCCAGGATTGCTCCACTTTACCCTTGAACCGTACCTTATAATGCTGAGTGTTAAGCAAGATGGTATCAAGTTCCATTTTTAAAGTCTTTGGTATGACTCGACCTGGGATTGAACCCAGGTCTCCCGGGCCATTGGCGAACACTCTAACCGCTGGCCAATGTCCCGGTTGAATATATATATATATATATATATATATATATATATATATATATATATATATATATATATATATATATATATATATATATATATATATATATATATATATATATATATATATATATATATATATATATATATATATATATATATATATATATATATATATATATATATATATATATATATATATATATATATATATATATATATATATATATATATATATATATATATATATATATATATATATATATATATATATATATATATATATATATATATATATATATATATATATATATATATATATATATATATATTATATATATATATATATATATAATATATATATATATATATATATATATATATATATATATATATATATATATATATATATATATATATATATATATATATATATATATATATATATATATATATATATATATATATATATATATATATATATATATATATATATATATATATATATATATATATATATATAATATATATATATATATATATATATATATATATATATATATATATATATATATATATATATATATATATATATATATATATATATATATATATATATATATATATATATATATATATATATATATATATATATATATATATATATATATATATATATATATATATATATATATATATATATATATATATATATATATATGTATATATATATATATATAAAATAAATAAATAAATAAATAAATAAAAATAAAAAATAAAATAATATATATATATATATATATATATATATATATATTATTTTATTTTTTATTTTTATTTATTTATTTATTTATTTATTTATTTTTTGTTATGTAAATTCTAAGCTAGGTGGGTTTTTGGTGAATATAAGACGGCGTTTTCTCCTTTAGCATTAGTTGGAGTTAGGCTTCCTGATGATCCGATAAGGTGAAACTTTAGTAGAAGATTTCCGACTCGCGATTTAAGTTAATTTTATAATTGGCTCCTCTTGTGTTGAGCACTTTTATAATTGTAGCATTGCAGGATTCGCGGAAGGTTTTTAGTTTTCTTTTGACCAACTGACTGCGTATCCCTTGATTTTTTTCAAGGGGTCGGACGAGGTTGGCCTTTTCTTTCTTTTTGACCAATA
>CAUZXS010006574.1:0-10000 GCA_963585895.1 Sepioteuthis lessoniana
GGTAATTTCAATGGAATTTTCCAGAAACTATGAGAGTTTATTGATGATTCCAACTACCGTAAAATTTATTTATAAATAATAAATCATTATATTAATAGTTAAGCAATTATTCCTGCTAGGAATTTGAATACCTGCTTTGTGTATGAATATATATAGTTTAAGATAAACTGGAACACCTTTACTGAATATATATATATATATATATATATATATATATATATATATATATATATAGAGAGAGAGAGAGAGAGAGAGAGAGAGAGAGAGAGGGAGAGAGAAGGATAAGGTGTTGGATGCGTAGTTTCTATATTTGAAAGAAGGATTATGGTTGTGGATTCTTTGTTTTATGGTGTCCTCCGTTGCACCGATGTGTTTGACGGAGTTTTTTGTTTTTACTGTGGCTTTATATATGGTGTTTGTATATAGGCATTTATTTGGTAGGGGGCGTGTGCTTTTGACCCTACAATTGCATTGGTTGTAGGGTTGTAATGTACTGTTGGTGGATACGATTTTTGTTGTGTTTTTTTTATATTATTTGTGCCATGTTGTTTGTGCAACTGTAGCGGATCTTGTTTTGATTGAAGATTTTGGCTCGGGGGCTTTTATTGGAGAAGTGTTTAGAGATTAGATTTAGGAAGTCTCAACCTATGTTGGAAGATATACATTTATTATAACGTGGGTTAAACCAGTTAATGTTTCTACTTCTGTGTTTAGAATTGACTTTTGGGGTGTGAATTTTAATTCTTTCTTGTAACCACTATTTTAATGCATCGTCGTATAAGTGTTAGTTAAAAATGTTGATGTTGGAGGAGTTTCTGGATAGTCTACGATTTTGGAATTTGTTTTGTAATTGAGGGTGGGTGGTTTGAACATGTGTGTATGTAGATTGGTGTGTTGTTATTATTATTTTTTTTTTTTTGTAGGGTTCGGATGTGCAATTAGTTAAGTTCAGTGTTATGTCTAAGAAATTTACTGTTTTTAGGTTTGTATGTATAGTGGATTTAAATCCCAGCAGTTTCCGGACGTTAGATATTCTCTTTCAATAGTTGTCTAGTTTGGATATATATATATATATATATATATATATATATATATATATATATATATATATATATATATATATATATATATATATATACATATCCGGTAGATATACTTAAACGGGATTATACAAATTGAGTGGTCAATGTAAAGTTTATGATATATGTAAACTTATCTAAATAAGCTTATGAAGAGAAAAATATCATTGAGAAACAAGAAAATAAATAAGTTTATTCCATTATAAATTTGTTTCGCCCCTTCGATGGGCTCATCAGATGTATTTCTAATGAGCCCATGGAACTAGCGAAACAAACTAGTATGGAATAAAAGTATTGATTTTCTTGTTTCTCAGTGATATATATATATATATATATATATATATATATATATATATATATATATATTGAAGAGTGTATATTTGTTCATTATTTTTATTTTATTGATTTCAATTCTCATTTTTCAAGTCTTGAAAAAAATTTTTTTTAAAATACACAAACGGTGATCCAACTGACAATTTTAACATAAAAATGCTACGAATAATCAAAACAATAAAACTCAAACTAAACGATCCCTGATCACGACCAATAGTATGGCCGAAAGCACTTGGGCAGAAGATATGGGACAATTTCTTTACCACCTAGATCTGAAGACTTAAAAAATTACAATTAAAAATAATAAACAGTGTTCCATTGTCAATAAAACTTGCCTTTATTTTCATACATATATATGTATATATATATATATATATATATATATATATATATATATATATGAGATTAATGACATAGCGTCTTGCACAACAGAAGTTGGCTACTCAGGAAAAGTATTTATACACTACCCAAATAGGCATCTTTGACCCCTAACTTCACTGTAACTAACTTTACTATCTACCCGCCTGATAAATGCCCTACACGAAACTCAGAGTCGCGGGAATGTGACTTATGGGGGGGGGGCTTTTTTGCTTGATTTATTAGCTCTGCCAATTTTAGCATTGAACAAGCTTTTTTAAAACAGGTTGTCTTTTGCAGCTTTTTTTGCCAGGAACGGCTTTTGTATTGTTATTAATTCGTATTTCATATGCACATTTTTTCCTGGATTTTCAGCCCGGGGTGTGTCCTACACACAAGAAACTAGATATTAATTTTCTTTTCGGAAACGTGCGTCACCATATTAGGAATGTCATAATCGAAAGTTCTATCTCTGATCTAAATTAACTAATGTGTTACGAATACGATTTGGTTTGATTTGGTTTTATGGCACATCAACCATTGTTGGTTATTTAATGCCAAATCCTCTTTTTACATATAGATTAAATATATATGATTTGGTTTGATTTTATTTTATGGCATATCAACCATTGTTGGTTATTTAATGCCAAATCCTTTTTTTACATAAAGATTAAATATATATGATTTGTAAATAAATTTTGTTGATAACATTTTTAAACGACCCAGAGTTCAGCTTTTCGCACACAAATGGTTTCAAATGATGCTAAGTATCACTAACGATTCAATTAAATATCAGTCATTTGTTTACACACAGTTAAACGATCAAACAGTTCTACTTCAAGCAATTCAATCTTGCTTGTTTAAAAGTCAAACAGTTCTATTTGATCCATTGATAGGACCCTACCGACACAGAGCTGTTGTATACAGGTTCTAGCTGATCGTCCTGCATTTGCTCGTCTATATGAAGGGCTCTGCTTATGAGCTCGTCTTTACTTCTCCAGCAGTGTCCCGCATGTCTGGTTCGTCTAACTTGGATAGTTTTCATGATGAGTGGTAGGTGGCCGTATAGCTGCTGTTTTGTGGGGTGTTGCCTCCAGGACTTGTTCGATATTGCTCGCAGCATTCTTGTGTAATTGCCGTCAAGCTTTTTCTCCATACGTTTTCTTAGCGTCCATGTAGTGTATCCATATAGCAGTATCGACACGACCGCTGCTTGGAAGAAACTGAGTATTATTTTATCGGTTAGGTCTGATTTCCATATGACCGATAGCCTATCGATAGCAGTCCATGCCTTTGTCAGTCGCGTGTTGATGCTTGTCTCGGTTGATGAGACACTGCTTCCTATGTAGGTGAACTTGTCTATTAGTTTCAGAGAACTACCATTAAGTGTGGAGATATTGCCTCTTTGATTAAAGTACATGTATTCCGTCTTATCTGCATTGACATGGAGGCCTATGCCTGTAGCTGCTCGTTCCAGACTATGTGGGAGGGTTTCGGCTTGGGCGGGTGTATTTGGCAGAAGCGCTATGTCATCGGCGTAGTCCACGTCCGTAATTGTTTGTGCGGGGTATCTTCAGCTTCTTTCCTTTGTCAGCTAGAAACCGTGATCTTCATTGTATCAATAGACGTTCTAAGCACATAGTCTTGGCAGATGATAAACAAGTATGAGGCGAATGTATCTCCTTGCAGCACACCTGCTACAATCCCAAAGCTCCAGAATTACTCAAGACTCACCATCAGATTGTTTAAATGCATTTCCAGGACACTCGTTGGGTATGTAGGTTTGCACAGCTGATACTTGACAAGTGACCATTCGACAAAAATCAAAACATTTTTCCCTTTTTTTAATTATTTATTTATTTATTTATAGCCAAGTTGTTTTTTTCTTTTTTTCATGAAACATTATTGGGAATAAAGTAAGTAAGTAAAGTTGGCGACTGTGGTCGAGGGTGACCAGAAGGCTCCCTTTTCAATAGCTACTACACTGAGGTGTAGGGGAGGACGCTACTCCTTTCCCTGGATTGCTCCACTTAACCCTTGATACGTACCGTATATTGCTGAGTGTTAAGCAAGAAGGTACCAAGTACCATTTTTAAAGTCTTTGATATGACGCGACCTGGGATTGAACCCAGGTCTCCCTGACTAGGCCAATGAGCCGGTTACTGTTACTAAAATTTATCTAAATCATTATTCTAAGGCTTAAAAATGAAACAAAACCATGAAAGTTAATGAAGTAGTTATTAAACAGTTGCAAATAATTTACAAAGCACTTTTGTTTTGATGTGACACAAGGCCGTAATGAATGGGGCACCCAATGAGACTTGAACTCACTCGTGTAGGTTTGCTCGTCAAGCTTGCTAACTATTACACCTCCAAAGGTGCCTGTTATTGAACAGTTGCAACAGCCACACCTGATTTGTGCGCTGGTGCAAAATCTTAGTGGGACAGCACCATTAGAGTCAGCTTCTCCCGCCGATTTTTCTTTTAATTTTATTCCGTAGCTACCTTAGATTAGCCTAATGGTCACTGGTGACAGTTTGCCACCCCTTCCATTTAATCTAGGTGCATAATCTCTTTTGCATCTCCCCACCCCCACGAAAAAAATCTACTTCCTGGCAGACATCTCTGATTTTGCCTACTCGAGTGCCGGAAATCACATATAATTCCCAATTTTTTTCTGTCTCCGGCTGAAAATGAAAACCCAAGTTTTATCCACTGTGACAAATCATCGTAAAAATCGCTCTTAATTAGGATTAAAAACTGAAAGATTATCCCTTGACATGTTGGGTTGGAGTCACGTCTAATCAATTTTGAGATCCAATTGGCCTTTGTTATTTTGAGATGAGTTTTAATAATTGCTCCATACTCAGATAATCGTCGATCTACCATTCTAATGCTCTGATTGTTGTCAATGTTTCTCTGTAGTGTGACTGTGGGAGGCCTTTCTCCATAAGGGGTCATTATCTAAGTTTTCTCTTGCCCGTTTGTATTTCAGCTACCTGTTTCTTAATAATTGCTGTAGGAAGAGACATTGTCCCCCTAGTGTGGCCACCATGCCCTCCGAGATTTCTTTAGAATGACTGTATTATGTGCTATTTTGTCCATTTTATCAAAAATTGCTGACCTTCTAGGATTCAATTATGGATAACAAAAAATTATACAAATAGAGATTTCATGCTATGCATGCAAGCTTTTAAAAGATTGAACTGTGAATGAAGAAAATTTTGGAGTTTATGCCTTCTACCTCGAGCATCCAAATGTATCAGGCAGTCTTTGTAAATTATAAAAAAAGATACAACCCCTTTTAAATACGAATGATTATCTTAACCTTTAAAAATGACTCTACGCATTTAATAACGACTACCTTACAATTCATACATAATATTGGTAAGTAATGCTCCTTTTTTTATCTTTTCGCTAAACGGCATATCAGCTTCTTATGGGTTATTTAATGCCGAAACTAGATTCACTTGCAAGTGTTTGATTGATTGACATATTAATCCGTCTGGGGTTATTTTATTCCAAGAGGTTAGAGAATCGCATCTATTGTACGTTTATATTCACATGTCTGTGTATTTTTTCTTGAGAGGTTTTTGCACAGTTCTATGATATCAAGTATTCCTATCTAATACAAATAATTTGCACGCAGTTATATATCAAGTATTCCTATCTAATACAAATAATTTGCTCGCAGTTATATATCAAGTATTCCTATCTAATACAAATAATTTGCTCGCAGTTATATATCAAGTATTCCTATCTAATACAAATAATTTGCTCGCAGTTATATATCAAGTATTCCTATCTAATACAAATAATTTGCACGCAGTTATATATCAAGTATTCCTATCTAATACAAATAATTTGCACGCAGTTATATATCAAGTATTCCTATCTAATACAAATAATTTGCTCGCAGTTATATATCAAGTATTCCTATCTAATACAAATAATTTGCACGCAGTTATATATCAAGTATTCCTATCTAATACAAATAATTTGCACGCAGTTATATATCAAGTATTCCTATCTAATACAAATAATTTGCACGCAGTTATATATCAAGTATTCCTATCTAATACAAATAATTTGCACGCAGTTATATATCAAGTATTCCTATCTAATACAAATAATTTGCTCGCAGTTATATATCAAATATTCCTATCTAATACAAATAATTTGCACGCAGTTATATATCAAGTATTCCTATCTAATACAAATAATTTGCTCGCAGTTATATATCAAGTATTCCTATCTAATACAAATAATTTGCACGCAGTTATATATCAAGTATTCCTATCTAATACAAATAATTTGCTCGCAGTTATATATCAAGTATTCCTATCTAATACAAATAATTTGCTCGCAGTTATATATCAAGTATTCCTATCTAATACAAATAATTTGCACGCAGTTATATATCAAGTATTCCTATCTAATAAAAATAATTTGCTCGCAGTTATATATCAAGTATTCCTATCAAATACAAATAATTTACTCGCAGTTATATATCAAGTATTCCTATCTAATACAAATAATTTGCATGCAGTTATATATCAAGTATTCCTATCTAATACAAATAATTTGCTCGCAGTTATATATCAAGTATTCCTATCTAATACAAATAATTTGCACGCAGTTATATATCAAGTATTCCTATCTAATACAAATAATTTGCACGCAGTTATATATCAAGTATTCCTATCTAATACAAATAATTTGCACGCAGTTATATATCAAGTATTCCTATCTAATACAAATAATTTGCTCGCAGTTATATATCAAGTATTCCTATCTAATACAAATAATTTGCACGCAGTTATATATCAAGTATTCCTATCTAATACAAATAATTTACACACAGTTATATGGTTTCAGGTATTCGTCTTTAATTTAATGATTTATTCATAATTATATGGGTTCAGGTTATTATTTCTATTTGATAATAATCACTTTTTTGCGCATAGTTATATAGTTTCAACAAATAATAATAACAGTCACCGAAAAAGAAAACTGCCGATTAGTGGACTTTGTCATTCCGGCTGACCACAGAGCAAAACTCAAAGAAAATGAAAAGAGAGATTAGTACCTAGACCTTTGCTTAGAGAACTGAAAAAAAAACTACGGAACATGAAAGGGACGGTGATACTAATTATAATTAGCGTACTCGGTACAACCACCAAAGGTTTGGCACTAGGTAGAGGCAGTGCAAACTACAGTATTATTAAGATCGACCAGAATAGTGTGAAGAGTCCTGGAGACTTGAGGAGTCTTACTGTCACTCAGACTTCAGTCGAAAACCATCAGCTAACGCTGGTGTAAGAAACTCTCAAATGAGTACAATAATAAAGCAATGCGATATGAAGGCGACAGTGATACCAATAGTTATTAGTGCGCTCGGAACAATCCCCAAAGGTTTGGTAAAGAGACTGGAAAACTTACGAATCAGAGGACAAGGAGAGACCATCCAAAATACAGCATTAAGATCTGCCAGAATACAGAGAAGAGTCCTGGAGACTTCAGGGCACTTGCTGTCACTCAGATTCTACAAAAAAAAACAATCAGCTAACGCTTGTGTGAAAACTCTCAAGGAATAATAATAATAATAATAATAATAATGATAATAAATAATAGCACAGAATGAGTATAAGGCGAAACACGACTGGTCGGCAAGGTGATCCACTGGGAAATGTGCAAAAAATTTAGATTTGACCATACTAACAAATGGTATATGCACAACCCAGCACCTATCATAGAAAATGACACGCATAAACTCCTATGGGACTTTAACATACAAACGGATCAACTAATCCCGGCCAGAAGACCAGACCTTATAATAATCAACAAAAAAAAAGAGAATTTGCAAAATTGTCGACTTTGCTGTCCCGGCGGACTACAGAATAAATCAGAAGGAAAGTGAAAAGAAGGATAAGTACCTCGACCTTGCTAGAGAATTTAAAAAAGCTGTGGAACACGAAAGTAACGATTGTGCCAATTGTGATTGGTGCTTTTAGCACAATAACTAAAGGATTATTAAAAGGCCTGGAGGACTTGGAAGTTGGCGGACGGGTAGAGACTATACAAACGACAGCATTGCTGAGAACGCCCACAATCTTGAGACGAGTCCTGGAGACTTAAGGAGACTTGCTGTCACTCAGACTCCAGTGAAAAACCATCAGCTAGCGCTGATGTGAAAAACTCTAATGACTAAAAATAATAATAGTAATAATACGTAATTTCAGTAAAAGAAGAAATGCACCAAAATAAGAAGGATAAAATTTTTAAAAAGAGTATCTCAAAAGAACAAGAAAGCTGCTCAAGACAAAATTATATAGCAGGAAGCTTATAAAAGGGATAAATACCAGGGCTGTCTCCCCTCGTAAGATACTCGTAAGACCATTCTTGAAGTGGCCCAAGAAGACTTTAAACAAATGGACCCGAGAACAATAAAACTAATGACTATGTATTAGGCCTTGCATCCCAGAGATGACATTGACAGACTATATGTGTCAAGAAAAGAGGAAGGAAGAGGAATTGCCAACACTGAAGAGAGCGTTGACACTTTAATACAACGAGTTGAAGACTACATATAAAAGCGTGGAGAAAGACTGATTACAGCCACCAGAAACAATACTGACGACACGAAGATCAGCAAAACGGAAGTAAGCAGAAAACAAAAATGGGAAGAAAACAACTCTATGTGCGTTTTAAGCAACTAACAAGCGACATCTCACTCAAGAAAACGTGGACGTGGCTAAAAAAAGGGAAACCTTAAGATAGAAACTGAATCTTTTCTAATAACTGCACAAAACAACGCCATAAGGATCAACTATATCAAAGCAAGAATAGATAAGACGCAACAAAACAGCAGATGTAGGTTATATGGTGACAGAAACGAAACCATCAATCACATAATAAGCGAATACACCAAATTCGCACAGAAAGAGTATAAGACTAGACACGACTAGGTGGGCAAGGTGATCAGCTGGGAACTGTGCAAGAAATTTAGATTTGACCATACTAACGAATGGTATATACACAATCCATCTGTCCTGGAGAATAAGATGCACAAACTCTTCGGAGATTTTGAGATAAAAACCGATCACCTAATCTCAGCCAGATAATAACAAAAAAAAAGAGAACTTGCAGAATTGTAGACTTTGCTGTCCCAGTTGACAACAGAGTAAAATTAAAAGAAAAGGAAATGAAGGATGTGTACCTGGACCTTGCTAGAGAATTGAAAAAAAAATGTTGAACATGAAAGTGACGGTCATACCAATTGTAATTGGTGCTCTTGGTACAGTCACCAAAGAATTGATAAAATAAGTAGAGTTCGTGGAAATAAAGGGATGAGTGGAGACAATCCAAACTACAGTATTGCTTAGATCGGCTAAAATACTGAGAAGAGTCCTGGAGACTTGAAGAGACATGTTGCCTCTCAAATTCCAGTGAAATACCATCAGCTAACGCTGAGGTGAAAAACTCTCAATCAATAAAAATTATGATGATAATAATCCTTCGGAAACAACTATAGCTTCATGCAATTTTTCTTAATAGAAATAGTTTTGTACTCAGGTGTTTTAAATATAACTTGACGGTTAATTGAAATTCTGCTTTTATGACCAGAATCAAACATTAACATGGATGCGGATTGAAAAAAGTTAAGCAGCGACAAATCTGATCAATTATTACATGGGTGACCGCTTAGAAATGGTAGATAATATAAGTAAGTAAAGTTGGTGACCTTAGTCGAGGGTGACCCGAAGGCTCCTTTTTCAATAGCTACTACACCTAGGTGTAGGAGAGGGCACTACTACTTTACCCGGATTGCTCCACTTTACCCTTGATACATACCTTATAACGCTGGGTGTTAAGCGAGGAGGTATCAAGTACCATTTTTAAGTCTTTGGTATGACGCGACCTGGAACTGAACCCTGGTCTTTTGGGCCATTGGCAAACACTCTACCCACTAGGCTGTGTGCCAGACTTAGGAATGTCTAACTCTATAGAAAACAAGATCTCATATGCTGATTTTCAAGGTAGGTTGGTTGGGGAGCAAAGCATTTCACCGTTTAGGCTGGTGCAACTCACATTTTCTGACCCTCCTATTTTTCTTTGTAATTGGCTTTTCTGTGAGTCTTGGACTAAACTTCGTAAATACCTACATATACTACTTGATTTTCTCTGTTAAAGATAAAATATTGCCAAAAATTGATTCAGTCCCATCCCAA